>JBBJLS010000002.1:1323951-1335357 GCA_037577275.1 Bryconaethiops microstoma
GTGCCACTATCCACTGCTGTATCAAAGTGAAAACTGCGGTAAGTCTAGGTCACCGAAGCCATAGGTGTTGTAATGTCTCCTCACAGAAGGGGCAATACCTCTCCACCCTAGGGTGGAGTTGAGCTACAAACAGAGTTTAGCAGCCTACATTGTATTAGAGGACTGTAATAAAGCGGTTCGTCTCCTACAGTACCGTAAAGTTCAGAGTCGTTTCTTTGTGTGTTTTAGTCTAAAGATAATGGCAAAACCGTTTTTTCGCACTTCCTGCCAGGAAGCATTCTCTCACACACTCCGTACACACTCCGTACACACTCCGTACACACTCCGTACACACTCTTCATCTCTCCATTTCCATTTTCTAAACTCTGCTGAATGCGTATAAACAAGCAGGTCCCAAGAAAAAACTGATTTATATGCTTTACGGCGGAGTAAACCCGGAGAGAGGAGAGTATAGAGCAGAGCTGCACCTCTTCCTTCTCAGCTGAGTTTCACATCGTGTTCTGAAGCATTAATTATTGAGAAGTGGCACAAACACACTCCACATTCCCCTCCATTTCAATCTGATTTTTTAAAATTCTATAAATATGCCCAGTGGAATTAAACTCTCGGCCGCCGCAGTCCTCTATTAGGCAAATTCGATTCATAACACACTGCGCAAAATGGCTTCATCAACGAAGCGTGCCGGTTTTATTGAACACCGATAAAGCTGGCCCGCGGTCTCTCGGGCCTGCCGGACCAGCCGCGATGGTGGAAAAGGTCATGCCAATAGCTAGTGACTCTCCAAATTAAATAAAGTTGCAAATGTCACTTGCGCGAGTAAACACTACCAGTACTTCCGCCGAGAGGACGTGACCAGTTTAGAAGCTTAAGTGAGTTGCAGGCACAAACTTAGTGGGACACTGGTCACGAGTGAGAAGGTTCTCGAGGTTTAACTGTGTCTGAAGTCAAGTACGTCCTCAAAACAGAGGTGCTTCCAGGGTTCTTTAGTAAAGACATTGCTTATAAAGAGCCATAATAACTCAAAGAGCCATTAAAAAGTTTAAAGTTCTTTCTCGACGAGGGGGCACTAGTTTTACCTAGTCAAAATTAGTGTATTAAGTACCCTTAGCAAAAAGGGCTCTACACAGTGTCAAGAAGGGTTCTTCGACTCATAACAATAGGAAACCTTTAAAAACTTTAAAAAAATAATATTTTCTTCAAGGGTTCTTTAGTAAAGACTTCTGAAACATTAAAAAGTTGTTTGGCTAGTTATGATAAAGAAATTGTTAAATATGTTTCTTTAAAGGATCTTTCTTAAAAATGGTTCTACATATAAATGGGTCCCACTGTTTGTACCAAGTCAAAGTGCTTTTTGTGTACTACACGTTTTGCAAAAATGGGTCTCTGTAGTACCAAAAAAGGTTCTTTAACTTTAACAATTGGAGCTCTTTTTTGTACTGCACAGAACCATTAAAATTGACGTTCTTCAAGCAGTTCTATAGCAAAGACATTGATCATGAAGGGCCACTTGAAAGTTTAAATAGTCCTTTGTACAGTTAAATGCTTGTTTTCTATGATACAGAAACCAAAGAACCTGTCTTAGAAATGGTTCTATGTATCACTGAAAAGGGTATTTAAGACCTATTCAGGCTTTTATGCTCTTAAGGCTAAGAGCGGTTTATGCAGTGAAATGGTTTATTGCTTGACACAATTATTGCTTTTACTAAAAAATCCTAGACGAACAGCCTCTTTTTTAGTGTGTATAAGACCATTTTTGAGAAAGGCAGAACCAAAGACATCTCACTGTCTGTCTATACTGAACCACATCCAGATAAAGAGCTTTTTCTGCTGCCTGAAGCAGATCATACAGTTCACTCAAACTGCTTTATTCAGAATGGCTGAGCTGAAAAAGAGCAGTCAAGTGGCCAGAAGTATGTGGACATGTGACCACCATACCTATATGTGCTTGCTGGACACCCCAGTCCAAATCTAATGACATTAATATGGAGTTTTCACTCCCTTTGCAGCTAAATCAGCCTCTACTCTTCTGGGAAAGCTTTCAACATGATTATGGAGTGTGTCTGGGGAACATTGTGTCCACTTTATTGACCCTAACCATGTTCTTCACTGTTTTAAGTAAATATGTCATTAGCTTTGAAAGGTATAGCCAACAGGCAGCATTGCCTTATAAAACCACTTTTGTTCTGGTATTTTACATGTTCAGAATGGTACACCTGGGGTAGGACAGTACATATGGGTGTGACTTAAAGTAAACACGTCTTTGAGTTCCTTCCATACTCAAGAATGAATGTTGATTAGCATGGGCTTAATACAAGCAGGCTTTATTTCTATTGCTTTCATAGACTGTAAAACGTGTTGTAAACATTCCTATCGTTGGACTGCAGTGTCTCTAATGGGAAGAAAACCAGCTGACATGGTAACAGGCAATAAAACTGAATTTCTATACCTGATCATTTGAGTGAACAGCACTGTCTGTTAAAATGTTATATTAAAATACTTTGTATTTTTATTGCTCTGTTTAATAAACCCCCCACCCCCAACCCCTAACCCCACCCTCACCCCAAATTCTCAATTGCCAGACCAATTTTGCTCCACTGGTGCATGGTGTAAAAAATTGTTTATGGTGCCTCAATTGAGACACTGTGTTTGTTTCGTGTGCCCTTAACTCAGTTATGGTGCGTAAGCAATATTTGTGAACAGAAAAAGTCTGATTACAGCACCTCTCTGGTGATTAAAAGCCATCTGGTGAGAGGCTAAACAGTAATAATCGCAGCTCTGATTGCATCTTTATGTGTCAACGCCACGGTGCAGTGGCCATGCCCTCTAAAACCTCTTGCCGCCACCCTGCCCACTCCATATGGCGCAGGCTAACATAAGCATTAGAAACAAGCTTCCAACGGCCAGGGACATCACTGCCGGCTATACATTCCACTCACGTTGTCCAAGCCAGGGCAGTTTGGGCCAGTTCTTTGTAATCATGAGAGATGAGACCAGTTCTTGACTGTTCTTGATTGACCATGTTAAAATGTAAAAGATCCTGTATAAAGGAATAATATATACAAATGATTAATGTTTATATGTACCATCCACTTTCCAGCACAGAGAGCCTCGGTTCATAGACGTAGCACATCAGTTCATAGACGTTGGCCTCCCATTTAAGCAGCCTGTCTAATTATGAAGCACTATAAGAGTTTAGAAAATGGTCTTGTGAAAAATAAATTACGGCATGTTTGATACAAAAAAAAAATATCACAAGTGTCATAATTGAACTTAGGTAAAAAGTAAAAAAATGCAATGATCTCAAAAATACCAGGAGATCATGGGTTTGATCCCTAGAGATACCACAGAGATTGTAACTGGCCTCACGTTTTATGAACCCTTCCTCCTCAGTGCCCATGACTGACATAACAGATCTGGTAGTGAACATTGTTCCCCAAGTGTGTTGATTCTGATGTCATGACGTTAATGACCATCTATTATCAATGTCTACATAAATCAACAAACAATAGCACACTGCACTATACGGTACATACTCTATACATTTACACATTTCAGATCTTGTTTACACTTGTTAAATATTCTGCCCAAGGTTGGGTGACTTTTGTTTCTTGTGCGCCAGAGTACCAACAATCCATTACTTTGTATTGTGAATTGTTCTTTATTTGCTCCAGTCACTCAGTCTGACTACAGAACAGCTAAATTTCTCCTCATCAGGAGACGACATTTGCCTCAATGCTGGTGTCACTCATTTGACGTTTGACTTGTTCGACAGGATGAATATGTTTATTTTACAACAGCACAAGCACGAGGGGGACGATGAGTAATCAAAAAGACGGTTTCTAAAGGCACGTAACAAAAACAACTGCTCGACAGGGTCATTTGAAGGTGTTACTTTGACGCATGTCAAGTTTGTTCAGTGATTTGTTTCACAGCGATGCTCATCAAACAGTTACTGTACGTTTCGTTGTGCCGTGTGTTGTGCTCTTGATTGACCTGCTCGGCACTCCATCTGTCAGTCGGTCTGTCAGCACAAATTATGTAGTTATTTAGTAATTGTTCAACTGTCAGATGTAAAAAAGTACAAATATAAAACTCTGATTGTAAAGATGATGGCACTGGGGCAGCTGGTGGCCTGGTGGTTAGAGCGTTGCACATGCAATCAGAGGGTTGTGGGTTTGAATCCCAACTGCTAGTGATATCACTTAAATACCCTTGAGCAAGGTACCGTCCCCATACACTGCTCTCTCACTGCTCCCCACACACTGCCCCCCACACACCGCCCCACATTGGTGGCAGCCACCTCCTTCACTTGGAAAATGGGTTTAATACAGAGTAAGCACTTCACATTTCAAGCGTGACTATAAGGGGCCACTTTACTTTATATCAATTATAATCTTGAACTTACAGTGAAGCTTCAGTAGTTGGAACACGTTCGGATGTAGCTAGGTGATGGTACACTTTAACAGAAGTGGTGGACCTGTGTGATGCTATGCACTGAAGGGTTAATTTTCTATTTAATTTATCATGACTATATTGCACACCCTTGTATAAATAAAGAATCCTGAAGTTTAAAAAGATGTGGTGATGACCATGTCAGCCTCCACGTGACCAGTTTGGTAACATCAGGTGATGGGGGAGACCTGTCTAGCGGGTGGAACCAGCAATGGAAAAGTTGAAGAAAATATTGGGTAAAGATCCAATCGGATAAAACGGAAGGCAGGCTATCGTCGTTAGGACGATACGGCTCAACTGTGGCTTTATGGGGGCGTAGATCAGGCCCTTAAGTGAGACAAGGAGGCTGGAGTTGATCCTGTTATCGCTGCTCTGGGACCGCTGATAAAGGTATAGTGGCTCTATTTCCAGCAACAGGGAAGGTTTTATGAGGCAGAGGTGTACAAACAGATCCACATACTTCTGACCACTGTTCCTGACCACTGGCCTCCTGATTGAGTGTGCTTATAATCGCTTTGGACACAGGTCAGCACACTTATCCTGGCAGTGAAAGTAGCCAACCTGCTCGGTGTTTATGTCCCTCTCTCTCTCTCTCTCTCTGGCACTGTGGCCATGTACGTAGACACCAGCCGCAAGATCTGGACACTTCAGCCCTCACTCAACACCACAGGATCACAATGACCACATCTAACGGTCCATTACTCACAACCCCACGTGGCCACTCCTCAATCCCGTACCACCTCCCGTCTCCCAGAGAAAGAAGAGAACAACCTTCCAGGACTGACTTCACTTGTAAGGCGTCTGAGCCTCCCCTGAAAGGATTCTGAAGGGAATAAGCTGGGATTTATTTTAGCAGAGCTGGGAGGGATTTACAGAGGGATGGGAGACTGCAGACCAGTTGTTCTGTCTGCGCACTGAATGTAGGCTTAGAGACCTAGATTGCTCACAATTATGGTAATTAACAGTGATTCACATTTGATTTTTTTCCAGAAACTCTTCAGTTAAATATCAGTTAAAAACTGATATTTAACTGAACTCACTGATATGTGAGGGCAGGTGAAAAAAATATTCTTGGAAAACTAATTACTAATGAGTCTCCTGCACGTCTATATCTGTACGCTCTTTAAACCAGAGATGTGGCGAACGCCTGTGAGCATCCAGCATCTACTGACCTGTCACTGACCTCCGCTACGGCTGACCAGGGGCTGGACTCAAATGACAACACAGAGCCCCCCTGACACACACTACTGGCTGCAGGCCCCAAATGTCCCGAACGTCCCGATATATTTACAGCAGTATGTTAAGTGTGAGCCACAGGACAGTGCAGTGGATCTCAGTGTTGACTCAACGTCCCTTTGGGAATTTATTCCAGCAGTAGTAAAAGGAGCAGATGTCTAGTCATCAGATGCAGAGCACATTTAGAGCCATTAAAAAGTTCTTGAAAAAGTGCTTCCAAATTCCTGGAATACTGGGATACTTTGCTTCCTCATAATCAGGAAAAGGAAAGAATAAATCAGATCCAATCCTATTACACATTTAACCTGATAAAGCACACGCTCACACTGTGATGTCACGCTCTTGGTCAAATGACATTTTTTGACATTTTCTGGGTGAAATAAAATTCCAATAATTTCCTTAATTTGACATTTTGAAAGAACAAAAAATATATATAATGTGGACTATGTACCACAAATGTAATGTTTTCACTGCTTAACATATTCAATTCAATTTATTTCCTCCCAAAGAGTTAAATTCAGGAGAAATTGTGCCCTAAATTTTGCAAAAGATAATAATTAATTCATTCTCATTAGGAAATACTTCTTTATGTTCATCTTAATGAATTTCAGAAAGGTACTTGCCAGTGTTTGTAAGTTTTAATATCAGCTTCAGAATAAAAACGTGGTATCGTCTCATCTCTACTCCTAAAGAAACAACATGAATCTTTTGGATCCTCGTGAATGGCACAATGTTACAATAAAATTCAAATTAGACCTCACTTCCTGTGAGCTGTAATTCATTGTATATCATAACATTATGATGCATGCACTAGCATTTTGACTTTCGCATGATCGATGTTATTCATTAATATTTGACATCACTGCACAATCAGTTCAGGCCTAATTTAAGTAAATTAAATGGTGGACCTACAAGTTGCCGAAGAAAGAGCTTCTAATTAAGGGGATGGTATTATGAACACATAAGAGTAGACCACCCATGGTCCCTCGCATCCCTGTAGGCCTTACTGCCATGCCACCTACAGCAGGCTGGAAGAAGAGCGAGTTGTAGGGGATTATGAAGCTCACATTATGCATTTGGTGGGGTAAGCTCTCTCTGGAGAGGTTTAAAGAGTGGTACAGCTCTCTCCACATCCCACAGGGAGACAGCATCCCTCTATGTTAAAGCCAACCGGTTGGGACGCACAGAAAGCCCACTTCTCTTCAGGAATGTCCTCTGTGAAGCTAAACCCCGCCTGGGACTCCAGTCACATGGCCAGCAGTCCAGCTGCAGAGGAAGGACAAGCCCACGTGCTGACACCACACTTTCCTCACGGCGGTCATTTTTTGGTGCGCCACTGTGGTCATAAATCCTTGTCATGTATCAAAAGAGAAAATAACTAAATAAATAAATATGTAGTTTACGCTGCATATGCTCTGAATGTTCCCTTCACAAAACCAGCATTAGGCTGCTGTGCTCAGGCCTTTCAGCGTCTATGTGCACTGGGACATCAGGACATCAGGACATCAGGTCATCAGGTTGGTGGCAAAATGAGAAGGGAATAAAGTAGATGCGTTTCCGCAAGAAAATGAGCGAGATTGCGTGGTGGCTATAAAACCCAGACACCCAAACATTGTTTTTATGGGCAAAAAAGTCTGTGTTAAAAAATTAAAATCTATTCACACCATGGATTCGAACTGGCGATGATCTTATTTAGCCCCCAGCGCTTCACCCCTGCACCACTGAGAGGGACGTGAACTCACCGGCTCTTACCAAGCCATTTATGGTTAAGGACGGCTGAATGTATAGCCGCACTCACAGGCTGAGTGGAAGGCGTCGTCTTTCATAACTGACCTTAGCTTTAGTGTCTTGAAGTCTGTTTATGAGTCTGCTGTGAGATTTGCTCCATGTTTGTTTCTCCGTTTTTGTGTTTCTGTGTTTTGTCCCTTCCCAGCCTCCTTAGCCATGTTGCCAGAGACTTTCTCTCCAACACATATTTTGAAGGCGACTCAACTGTCAGCTCTCTCTCTCCACATATATTACTCAACCACAAAAATTGTTCCTTTTTTAATGATTGAGGTCATCAGGTTGGTGGCATTAATTGAAGGGATAAATAAAGATGCAATAGAAGCTTATAGACACTTCAGAAAAATGTCTACATTAGCATGTTACAGTGTCAGAAACCGCACAGGTGAATCTATTTAAAAGTTCTTAACAACCTGAGCTGGTTCGAGGCATGTGAAGCTAATACCTCACCAATGGACCAATGATTCAGACATGCACTTTCCACAATGCTGAGCGGTAGGCAATTACTTGTTAGCCTCGTAGCTCCAGTGCAAAACAAAACTAGCAACCATCAGACACAAAACATGTTACAGTAAATGTGTATCTTTGATTTAGCTGAGCTATTCTTTTAAACATACAGAGAGTTTTAAAGGAACAGAGACCATGAGTGGCTAACCGATGGCAAGGCCTCCTCATTCCTCTGCTCCACTATTCCCTTCTCACTTTCAAAGCAATTACTCTCTCTCCCCTCCCTCTCTCCCTCTCTCCCTCTCTCCGGCCGCTCTCTCCGCTCAGGCGTCATCAAGGTGTAACTGAAATTTTCCCCGATAGCTTTTACAGCACATTTCCAGCACCGGCGCCCCCTGTCATCAATTACATGGCGCGTGTGGTCAGAGTGCGGCGGCGTATCCTTCATGCTGCAAGCCGCCATGTCCCTTCACTCGGCCTCTGCTATGAATCTTAATCTCATCCCCAAACAGTCGTCATCAATTACCTCCATCCTGCCCAACCCCCCAACACCCCACCCCCCTGCACCCACCATCAGAGGAGGAGAAAAGGACTCTGGCTTCTATTTTTTTCTTTTTTTTTCCTGGAGGAAAGGCCTGAGCTCATGCGAGAGTGAAGAAAGAGGGAGAGGAGCAACATCTGCAGGAGTGGACCAGGTGAAGGGCAACCTGGGGGAAAATGTGGAGTGAGGAATAAATGAATGAGCCTTCGCTGAGTTTATGGAATGTTAACATCACTAAAGTGACAGATCTGTGAATAAAACAACGTTTCCCAATGTTCTCCTTTCCCTAAACAAAGGAGATGAACCAAACCCGTGCTTTGCTTCTTTAGTTTTGCTCAAAAGCTACAAAGCAAATGGAGGCAATTGGCATCACACAAACCAAATTGCTTTCACATTAATAAGAACGAACAAAAGGTTTTAGCTATAAGACACCCATTGATCCATGCTCATAGATACCAGTGTGTCTCATAGATACCAGTACAGTGTCAGAAACTACATGAGTGAGATTATGTGATACTATTTACTATTTAGGCTTAATGTGCTTTTTGTCAGGTTGCACAGTTTTCTGTAGTGCACCACAACCTTATCTGTTTGAATCCAACACTGAATATCATTTTCATGTTTACACTTATAAATGTCCTCCTACTACAATACCCAGCGTGCATTATTTTCATTATGCATGTCATACTCATTGGGAGTCCCTGCAGTGTCCGACCATTTCTGAGTCACCGAGGTAAATAAAATCATGAACATTGGTCACCTTCCATCACACATACTCATAAAGAACAGTACTTCCTATTTGTATGAAAAGTATTTTTTTTTTATTTATTTTTTTTTTTATTTGAACCAGAGAAAACAAATAAAAAAGGTGGCCCTCTAGCTACTGGAGCTTTCAGCTTGTTGTCATCATTCGATTCTTGTTGAGTAATATAGGAATATATTCTATATTAGTAATATAATATATAATAATATGATGATTTGATGACAGGTACTACAGTATTATGCTGGCAGTAAGACCTTGAGCTTACTATCAGTAACGTTAGCAATCAGATTTTTAAAAAAATATATATATTTATTTATTTATTGCATTTAACCGGCTTACCTTAGTGGTTAAACACAAAGTCATCAGGGGGAGGTTCTCTTAGTTTTTTAAAGTGAGATTTCTCATTTTTGAGACAACTGTAGCACCAATGTGGATAACAAAACAAGCAGTAATTCATTTAAAATCTGAAGCAATGGCTACATTTTTCATTTCAGCCAGAGCCAAACAACACACAGTTTGATTTTAGCTTATCCATACTGTGGGGAGGCTGGTGGTTAGAGCATTGTCCCTGCAATCAGAAGGTTGTGGGTTCGTTTCCCAACACTGCTAGTGTCACTACCGTCCCCGGGCACCCTCCACTGGTGGCAGCCCCCCGATTCACTTGGCGAATGGGTTAAATGCAGAGAAAGAATTTCAGACTTCCATGCATGACTATAAGGGGCCACATTGCTTTACACATAAGCAAGGCAGACTGTAAATGACACTCGAGGCCTCCTGCGCGGCTGAAATTCCTCCAGCTTATGCTTGTGAATCAGCTGCTGGAGGATTACAGCAGGTGTAAGTGAATGTCGCTGTGTGCCTGAATTACACTTGTCTACAACAGGAAAGCTTCTCATGTGCCCTCATCCCTTTACTATACAGCTTTATCCGGCTCTGCAGGAGTGAGGTAAGCCTGACGCGCTCTTCCAAATGCCTCAGTGCGACGTGCAGTGCTTGTGCTGCCATTGCTGAGGGTGAAGTCTAACAGGTGAGAGAAGTGGCAGCAATCCATCACCGCTCAGCCTTCACCCTCTGCTCCACTCAGTCTCCCCTTCATCTGTCTTACTCATGCACAGGCCAGGACTCAGACCACTTCTCTCTTTGTGTCTCTTTCTCTCTCTCTCTCTCTCTCTCGCTCTCTCTCTCTCGCTCTCTCTCTCTCACTCTCTCTCTCTGCCCCCCCGCCTCTCTCTCTCCCTCGCTCTCTCTCTCCCCTCACCCCCTCTCTTTCACTTTCTCTCTTTCTCCTCCTTCTTCTCACACCCTCTCCCGCTCTCCACGTGTTCTTGATCTCCTTTTGTCTGCTTTTTTCTCTCTCGCTCATTCAAATATATCTCTCTTTATATCTTTCTCTCAGTATTTCTCCATTTCTTCCTTAGCTCCCATTTTTCTTTCTTTCTGATCTGTCTTTTTCTCTTTCACTCTCTCACCCATCTCTCTTATCCTCTCTCTCCATTTTGTCTCCTGTCTCTCTCTCTCTCCAGAGAGATCTCTCTTCATATCTCTCTCATTCAAATCTAGCTCTCTCTGTCTTTCTCCACTTGTTCCTAATTTTCCTCACTCATCTGTCTCTCATTTCACTTGTTCCTGATCTCTTTCCCCATCTCTCTATCTCTCACTCTCTCTACCATTCTTGCTCCCAAACTGTTTTGCTTTCTTTTATTTTAACACATCTTCTTCTATTTCACTCTTTACACATTAATTCCTCCCTCTCTCTCTCTATCTCTTCTACCCTCATCCCCCTGTTCTTGCTCTAACCACTTCCCAGTTCTTTTTCTCTCCTTCCTCTCCTCCCTCCCTCTCTGTCCTTCACCCTCACTCTCTCAGTCTCTCTCTCTCTCTCTCTCTCTCTCTCTCTCTCTCTCTCTCCTTGAACACACACCATTCCTCCCCCTGACTTTCTGAAAATACCTCATCTCTCTCCCTCTGACCACGTCCCATTTCTCATATTCTCTCATCTCCACCCCGGCCAGCTTCTCCACCGCGGGCATGACGTCATCCACACAGTCCATTTATTTCTCCACTCCTCTCTCTCCAGCACAGTAACCAGGCACACCTAGACGACTGGACCATAAGTCACAATCATAGACAAGATATAGACATAAACGCTCTCTTTTCACACAGGCAGGTTATTTTATATATA
>JBBJLS010000002.1:1373025-1383303 GCA_037577275.1 Bryconaethiops microstoma
AGAGGAGAAGAGAAATGAAGAGAAGAGAGGAGAGGAGAGGAGAAGAGAGGAGAAGAGAGATGAAGGGAAGAGAAGAGAGGAGAGGAGAAGAGAGATGAGGAGAGGAAAGGAGAGGAGAAGAGAAATGAAGAGAGGAGAGGAGAAGAGAGATGAAGAGAGGAGAAGAGAGGAGAAGAGAAGAGAAATGAAGAGAGGACAGGAGAAGAGATGAAGAGAAGAGAGGAGAGGAGAGGAGAAGAGAGATGAAGAGAAGAGAGGAGAGGAGAAGAGAGGAGATGAGAGATGAGGAGAGGAGAGGAGAAGAGAAATGAAGAGAAGAGAGGAGAGGAGAGGAGAAGAGAGGAGAAGAGAGATGAAGAGAAGAGAAGAGAGGAGAGGAGACAGATGGACTATAGTCTGTAATTGTTTAACTATAAAGTGCACACATAAGCTGACCTGATAGAATGTACGCGGAATGCGGATGCGAGTGTACCTAATACAGTAGCCAGTGAGTGTGTAGACAGACTGAAGAGCAATGGTGCCTTTTAAGCTGGTAGGAATTGGCAGCAGTACTTTATTTGTATTTATATTTTGTCTTTTAAAGCCAATTTTTTATTTGTATTGATCGCAGGTTCTCTAGGCTCACTTATGAGGCATAGTACAATGTTTAGTGTCTGACCTGAAGGCACCACCAACCTCAGGCATCACTTCTCTACCTGCCTACTGCTTTTTCTTTACAGGGAGACAGGACCTGAAGCCACGGAAGATGCAAAAACAAAACAGAAGGAGACCAGCGCTGATCGATTTCCACCAGAAGCAGGATTAAATGTGATTTTTTTTTCCAATTGTGTCTTAAACTTCATGAGGCAGTAAAATAAAAATAAGCACATTCCCTGGTGGAGGGGGGTGACCCTGCATCTGCCCACTCGTATGCCATTCGCAGGTGGAGATTTCGAGAGACAGGAGACACAAGAGTGGGCGGGGTTCACACATACACATACACCTACCTTTAGCACTCCTTTGGGGGCTGGGTCTTGCTTTCAAACAAACAGCTTCCAACAAAGATTTACTCAGTGACCTTGAAGTGATTCGCTTGAAGTTTTGGCTACAAAAAAGGGTTTACCAGAGCTAAAGCCCATAAAACATGTTGCATAGTGCTCTGGATTGGACTGGATCGAGGCAAATCAGTAGAACTGCTATTCGCTCTCTCACAACTAAACTGCTCTCAGTCCAAATGCATCTGCAGGCCTCAGGCCACGGTTCTGAAGCCAAGTAAACTCAACTCCTATCAGTTCAAGCAACGAACAGCAGTCAGCCTGGTTCCAGGGTAAACTGAAGAAAACAAGATGAGTGGTGATGCCAAAAACTAAGTAAAAACATTTGCTTCCTCTGAGATACATATGCACCATATAAATGTTTTTTATCAATGGACCTTACCATTTATTAAGATAATGCAGACACTACCATTAATTTAATTAAGCCATTGTTCCAAAGTAGCTTTTCAGTCCCCTAATGGGCACCGTAGCAGGGGACAGTTTACATAAAGAACTGAGAAGCACCTAGACTCTAAATGTCCAAAAAGAATGACAAAGAAACATTCAGAGGCTCACAAGACTCAAAGGGAAAAAACAATGAGAGGAACCAAGACTTCAGAGAACTAACTACATAAGAGCATGAGGAAGAACCACTGAGACAAACCAAGCCCCAAAAGAGCAAATTCTCTAAGAGCATGAAGAAGAATCACTGAGAAGAACCAATCCTTCAAAAACAATCTAACTAAGAGCATAAGGAAGAATCCCTGAGAGGAACCAAGCCTCAAAAGAATAAACTCTCTAAGAGCAAGAGAAAGAACCACGGAGAAGAACCCAGGTTCAAAAGTCACACAATTACTCTTTAAAAAAGAGGATCAGATGGTTCTTTGAACAATGACATAGAAGAACCACTTTAAGGAACTTCCTGAGGAACTTCCAAAAGGGCAGAACTTTCTCAACATATTGATACTTGTAAGTTCTTAAAACATAAAAACATTCTTCGCATACATCTTCACATTCTTGTAAGAACTATCCACTGTAAGTTTCTTCAGGGAAGTAAAATGTTTCCCTCTTCTGGCACCCTTATTCTTAAGAGTGCACTGTCTTGACTGAACACATTACCACCATCTCCCTTTACTCTCGGAGAAGAGATGGGGTGCGAGGGGAAGAAAACAAATACAAAAGAGTGCATGGAGTATGTGGGAGGGAGTGGGTGTAAGATGTGGGAGAGTTATGAAAGGGAGAGAGTGAAAGAGAGAAAATAACAAAAGAAAAAAGAAAATGGCTGTAAAATGAATCTTCCCGTACTCTAGGGCGTCTCTGAATTCCTCACAGCAGATGGCTCTCCAGCCATCCAAGCTTTAGGAGAAGATATGGGCCTCCTGCGGATTCCACAAATGGCACCGAACACCAAGCCTTGCTGAGAGACAACGGCCACAAAGTATGAACAGCCTAACTGGGGGCTGGTTCCTCCAAAACTTATCCCATTGGATTGTGAGATCTGGATCAGAATTAATCCCCAAAATAGCGGACAAAATAACCAGATTTCAGTTGACTTCAAAAGCCAAAATCTGATCAGACAAAACCACATGCCTCGATTGATGGTGGAAAAAAGGGAAAAAGAGGAAGAAAAAAGAAAGATGAAAATGCATCTAAAAATGCATCTAACCCCACTTTCTCCATACATTTTGAACATCTACATTCATTTAGAATATCCACATCCATTTAGAACATCACACAGAATGGATATTTCTTGACAAATGGATCAAAAAGGGTGGAAGAAACAAGGTTTTGATGTGTCAATGATGTTATACACAAACAATCGAAAGTATGAACAAAATTTAAACGTGACTGATACTGCGGTCTCCGATTTTCTAGATAAAGCCATAAAATGTCAGAAACCACAACAGCAAGTCTTCAGGAGATTACAACTCATGTTCAAGGCAAAGGTGTGATTTTAGTCATGAGGTTGAGATGCTAATTCATTCACATAAGCTTCCACTTGGCCTTGCAGCTCCAGCGCCAAACGGAAAAGTTCAGTTGGCAAACATGTCTTGGCTGATTGATTATATATGTGAGGTGAAGGTGAAAGTTTTTCCAAATGTGTTTTTTCACCAGACTGTTCCTTTAAGAGCTGGACACACACACTGCAGACAGTGTGCCATGCTTCAGCGCTCTGCTGTGCCGCTGCCATCCCTCCTGGCATTTGTAAAGGGCACAGTGGAGAGCCCACACACTCCCCTGCCATTTGCATACACTAAATCCGAGATTGTACTCTGAACTGTGAACTCCGGTGGATAGCTGGAGAAAGAAATAAAATAAATAAAAACTTAGTTCTGCCAGTAGGTTACAAAAAGTTGCCAAGATGGAAATTACACATAAAGTACATATTTACACTTGAGAAAATTATATTTAAAAGCTGTTTATTACTGGCCAGTAGTGTTGAGTTAGTGTTAAAACACTAATATTACAATCAATACAAATAACATTAAAAATCTCTAGTGGTTTTATTTACAAGTGTTCGCTTAAGCATTTCCAGACCTCTTCCCTCATGGAAGCCCAGTATTATTTGTAGTTTCCATCAAAAATAGATTATAGAGGTTCACTTGTGTTTTTGCAGGCAGAAAGAAACAGGTGCATATTTTTGACATTGACACACACATACATGTACCATGCAGATACATAAACAGCCTTATGCATGAAGTCAGAGGAACAGCTGGCCACTGCATTTAACAGAGACCATGAAGTAACTGCTGCTGTACTTTCACTGTGCCTACACTACTGTGTATTCTCTAGAGCCAGGCTGGTTGGCTGCAGAACAGAACAGCAACAGTGTGTGTGTGTGTGTGTGTGTGTGTGTGTGTGTGTGTACAGAAGTGATATTAATGATATGATATTAAGGTCCCGTGGCTCAGCCAGTGTGTTCTCGCTGTAGGAGTTTGGCACCACCGCAGAATCCCCTGCACAGTGCAACAGGCAGCACACCTGTCCAAACTGTGTAAACAAACAAGGCAAACACACACACACACACACACACACACACACACACACACACACACACACACACACACACACACCTCACAAGGTTAAGGACAAAGCCAACCACAAATACATGCACCAATATAAACTCCTGAAGTACGTCCAACCACAATATAAAACAACTGCAGAACATTTTGAATCCAGTTAAATATTCAAAAGTCCAGAGTCTAGTGTGTTTGGGACAAGTACATATTGGAGGGGTTAGGGGTTACTATGTATGGGGCAGGCGGACAAAAAGCACAGACTGGAGGTACTAGGGGTAAGCGTGTGTGAGCGAAAAGGGTACACTGGATGTGTTAGAGATGAGTGTGTATGGGAAAGGTGGGGTAACTGGGCAGACTGGAAGGGGTGGGGTTAAATGTGAATATAACAGGTGGAACACAACTGGAGAATGGAGCGGGTAAGGGTGAGTGTACGTGGGACAGATGTGTCAAAACTGGACCTCAGAGGGGTTAGCGCTTGCGAATTGTGTGTGGAACAGGTGGGCCCTAACTGGAGTCTGGAGAAAGCAGGGGTGAGTGAGTGTGGGACAGTCAAGGTAAAAGTGGGTATTGGAGTGGTTAGGGGCGAGTGTATGTGGGTCAGGAGATTGGAGGTGTAGAGATGAGTGTTTATGAAACAGGTGGGCCAGAACTAGAGACTGGAGAGGGCGGGGTGAATGCGTATGGGACAGGTGGACCAAAATTGGAAACTGGAGGGTCTAGTGCTGATTGGGTATGGGAAGGGTGGGGTCAAAGGGCAGATTGAAAAAGGTCTGGCTAAATGTGTGTGGAACAGGTGGGCCAATGCTGGAGTCTAAAGAAGGCAGGGGTGCGGGACAGGCAAGGTAAAAGTGGATACTGGAGAGGCTGGAGGCAAGTGTGTGTGGAGCAGGTGGACCAAAACTAGAGATTGGAGGGCTAGAGATGAGTGTTTTTGCAACAGGTGGGCCACAGCTAGAGACTAGAGGGGGTAGAGGTGACAGGGTATGGCACAGTTGAGTCAAAACTGGAGCTTGCAGGGAGTAGGGATGAGTGTTTATGGAACAGGTGGGGTTAAAGGTAAAGAATCGGGAGGGTAAGTGTAAATGGAACAGGTGAATATGGAACAGGAGAACAATAGAGAGGGTGAGTGTAAAGGTACATGAAACAGTGTATATGGAATACGGGGGGCAGGGGTGAAAAGAAGGGTTAAGAACAGATTAGAAGGGTAGAGACTAGTGTGTACAGGTGGATTGGGGCAAAAGTGTGGATTGGAGGGTTTGGGGAGAGTTAGGTGAGATGGTTCATGAGTTTGCTGGAAGCAGTCGGAGTCAGAGAGAGTAAAATGGGGAAAGAGAGAGAGAGATAAAAACAGGAAGGCAAGTGGATCTGAAAGAGAGACAGTGGAGTGGATGGTAGTAGGGGTGAGTACGGTTCAGAGAGGCGATGGGGGTGAGTGGGTACAGGATAGAGGGATATGGGAGAGGGTGAATGCGGATGAGTGGATGTGGGGCAGCTGGCCTCCACTAATATGCCATCTGTGAGAGCGGCTCAGCCAGGAAGCTAATCAGACCATCCATCACTCAGATACCTGACACTGTCAATTACTCTCACCTCCTCCTCTCGCCTCCACTCCTCCATTATATCGCTTCTCTTCTATTCCCCCTCTTTTTGTCTTCTCTTCTTTATTCTTCATCCTTTGCCTCGTCATTTAATAAGCGACGGCAAAGACAACTTCACAAGCTTTAGTGGAGGATTTAGCTCATTTTCTTGTTTGTAAAGACATTATCTATGCAGTAAGATTTACATCCCAATAATTGTGAGTTAAAATTGGTGGTCAGTGTGGAGGGCCAACACAACCAAAATAAAATCTACAACTACATTTTGGGAGTGTCAAATATTTAGGTCCAAAATCTTAGATTAGATTTTTTTTTTTAGATATGACCACTGCTATGACACACATCTAAAAAATAACCAATAGGGCTCAGTGTATGTGTGTGCGTGCGTGTGTGTGTGTGTGTGTGTGTGTGTGTGTGTGTGTGTGTGTGTGTGTGTGTGTGAGAGAGAGAGAGAGAGAGAGAGCGCCAGAGAGAGAGAGAAATAAAGAGAGAAAGTGTGTCTTGCAGCATCAGTGAATTCACTCCTGCCTTCTGCAGTTTTTTTGTACACATGATTTTTTTTTTTTTGTTTCCTGTAATATGTTTTGTCCTGCTGAGCTAATAACAATGTAATAATAAGCCTACTAACATCAAGCCTACTTTGAACCGTCAGTCCATGCTGACCTCTTTTCAGCCCTATTTTTCTTTTCTTTTTTTTTTTCCTTTTTTTGGGACGTCACATCATACTTATTCAGCATCTGAGAGTACAAACATGTCCAGTTTTATATCTGTTCCAACAGGGACACAGACATACATTGAGACAAAAAGATGAAGACATAAATAAATACATAAATAAACAAACCAACCCCCCACTCACCCTCCGGCCTGATTGGTCCACTTTTCAAAAGACGAATTTGGGTCTCACAGCGTATGTGGTATATGGTTATCATTCATATTTAAAGATGTTTATTATCTTGAGAAACAAACTAATTATTGTTCGCTGATAAATTAAGTTACTTTGACTGTAAAATTTTCTTTTAATTTTAACTGAATTTGAATTCGAACGACAAGAACACTGGAGGTTTAGACGATTTCCGCTGGACAGCGAGCAGACAGGGTTTAATATGTTTATCTAGGAATTCTGATATTCTTTTAAAAAGGTATTTTTTTGCACACTTATTACAGTTCTCACTAGTGCCAAAAACTAGTTTCTGGAGCACTTTAAATTATATAAGATTAAATTGGCACAATTAACCTGTCATTTTTCTTTGGGATCTTGAAACTGAGCTCCTAGTTAACTCGGGTTCAATTGTAGCAAGTGGAGGGGGGTCAGATCTAAGAATGTAGCCTAACTGGTAATATTTTTTTTTTTGCTTTTACCTATTTATTTTGTACAGTATTTTGGATCAACTTCCATTGTTTTAAATGAGTTTAATGAAAAAACTTGACATCAGTCTTTTTTAGGTTTTCTTATCAGATTTTCTAAAATATTTGACAACTCCACATTAGCAAAGTGAGGGAATGTAGTGTAGTGATCCTTCACCAAACTGCAAAATTGGTAAAAGTTATATTGGGACAAGTTATATTTACTGGTCAATCTTTCAAAGTCAGCAAAGTTGCCAACCAAAAAACAGACTTCTGAATGATATGATACCTTTGTTGTTCCAAAGTGTGTAGAATCAAATTTAGACAGTGAAAATAGATGCTTATTGCATAACAAGACAAAATGACTAAAATGGAGTTGTTTACAGAACTGTCCATATTTTCAAAACAACTGTGTTTGACGAACAGTTCACTGCTGGGATTGGTAGAGGAGACCATGTGCGACAGGAGAGAGATTCTGTTTAAAAGTCTAGTTTATTCTTTTGTAGCCAAACTGAGTGTGTTTGTATATTCGCTGCCCAGTAGCAAAACTGAACACCTAGTTCCAAAATACCATTTGCTGCTTTTTCTAATTCTCTCGCCACCTTGCACACCCATACAAATGCGAGAATAATTTCATCGAGTTAGTTTAGGTAATGACAGTGGTAACTTGGAGCCTTTCTGTAGAACTGCACTGACTTTTTATAAATAGTCTGTCAACCACATTTAATGGGCAACCACTGAAATTAATGGGTAATATTTAGGACTGAAACGATTATTCGAGTAAATCCTTTGTCTCGAGGCTTCGTTTAATTTATGTCACCAAAGGCCATCTATTTTAAATGTCTCTGCTATCGTATCACTCCCGCTTTGTAGACGACTTATTGTTTCACACAGGACTGCTGTAACTGACGCACCTTTCAAAGATTTAAGACTGCGTGTATATTTTGCTCTCTATGGAAATGGCGGAAAATGAAGACCCCGGTGTGCGTAAAAGCCAGAAAATGTCCAAAGTGTGGGACCATTTTACACTGCGTAAGGCGGACAGCGTAGTGCAGTGTATACACCTGGACCGTGCTGCAGCACCTGAACCGAAAGCATCCTCACGTGAACTGTACTTCTCCAAGAGGGCTTGGAGACTCCACAAGGTAACGTATTTTTACAATTGCTAACTGATATGAATACTAGCGCTTGTTAGAACATACAGTATTAGTAATTATTTGTAGGCTGTGTTATGAGTCGATAGTGACGAGGCATGATAAGTAGCAAGAGGACCTATCAGCCTGTAGAGTTTGAAGTGCCAGTGTGCTTGCCCCGCGGAGGAATGCCGGAGAAAGTTCGAGTTCACGGGACCGTCGTGCCGGTTCTCCGTGGAGGAGAGCTTCGGGACCGGTCACGTTCGATAGGTCTTGGGGAGCTGAAGGTTCCTGTAAAATTTCGCGGCTGTAGGTGTTTCCCCGGTTGAGCTATGGGGCAAAATGCTCCGTGACAGCCGGCTCTGAACTTTTTTTGGCTAGTAACTCCGGACCCCCGTGGGTTAGAAGGGCGAACCAGGGCTCGTTGGAAAGGTTTCACAGAGACCTATCAGCCTGTAGAGCTTGGAACGGCTGAGTGCTTGCCCCACGGAACAACGCCACACGGAGCGCGGAGGTTCGTGTGCCCGTTACTCCGGTTCCCTGAGGAGGAAAGATTCATGCATGTTCTCGTTGGAAAGGTCTCCTGGAAACCTGTAAGCCTGTGGAGTTTGAAGTGGCTGAGTGCTTGCCCCGCGGAGCATCGCGGCTCGGAAGTCCCTGCTCATTGTAAGAGACCTTTCATGTTGAATAACACACTACTGATATAGTTGTTTAAAAACACAAAAATATGATTAAATCAACAAAATACTTGATTCCAAAAATATTTGATAGTCGCAGCCCACCTAAAAATGAAGGGTTTTCTGCCCCTGTGGGAGCTGTTTGTCTGAAGAATTTATTGGGAAAGACATTGTGTTGTGAAAATGGATTTTGTAGCCTGAAAATCCAAGATTATCCAGAATTATCTTACTGGCACAGCTGACAGGCTCTGTTCTATAAAATAAAAAGTCATCTGCATGAGAAACGTATTTCTCTGGCGTATACCCTGCAGATGTGTTTCAGCATTATGGGTAAAGATTCAATAACCTGTGTAAACAACAGTGGACAGCCTTGGCTTGTTCTGTGTGATGGAATATGGCAAGAAGCTATGAAGATATGGAAAGAAAATACAAATTAAAATACATTAATTCTCATTCAACCATTCTTACAACATACTGTATGTGCATCCAGTCTAAGATGCGAGGAGGTCTTGATGATGCTCAAATTTAGTTTAAAAACAGAATCCGAAAAGATTATTGTTCCCAGAGGAAATTGCTTATGTTACGGAAGATAAGAACAATATAAAATAAATAAAATCCAATAAAGACTCTTAAACTTACTCTGTACAAAATACACTATGCTATATACACAAAATGTGGTCAATTAGTGAGTGAGATAAATGAATAAAGTTAAGTAGTTTACTAATTAACACAAACAGTAGTTTGGATTTTTGACATTGCTAGCATACATGCTAATGATGAAGATGCTAGCAGTGTTGGGGTCCAAGGTAAGTCATGTATTTTTCTGTAACAAAGTAATGTAATATATCACTCTATTAACACTTGTGAACACACTAGTTGCTGGCGCTATTCATTTATCTATGATATAATGAAAGATACTATGTGTTATACATTTAATTCCATTATGTATTCTAGCACCCTAGTGATGGTGAAATGTGGTGGATAAGTAAAGAATCAGCCAAATTTACGTTCCGAGGGTTCTCATTAACATTTCAACTGCAAGACAAAGCTGGGTTGTGGACAGTGGCGGAATTCTAATTAACATTTTAGCAAATTTCTAATTGTCTTAAAAAATGCCTTTAGTATCTAATCACCATCTGTATTTTCAGCTGTCTGAGATGAGAGAAGGAGAGGTGCAAGTAACCTACAGCTTTGGAAAATAAGAGACCACTGCAAAAATGTAGGAAATGTAGGTGGAAATATTGAGCTAAACAGCTTTGCCTTAGTTTTTAAGAACTCTGACAATATTTCCCCTAATTTCAAAATAAAAATATTGTTCTTTAAAGCATCATTTTAAAGGAAATGACAAAACATCAAAATAAAAGAAATGATGCAGCGTTTACAGAACTTGTTCACTCTTAAACAAAACGAACTTTTGACGAAATTCTAGTAGTGTTTCACCATCCAACTGGTCTCATTGTGAGAGGAGAGTGTCGATTACAGCAGTGTTTTTATAC
>JBBJLS010000002.1:1423470-1450154 GCA_037577275.1 Bryconaethiops microstoma
TTATATCTGCGATTGGGCCCTTCCCTCACGCTACACCGGGTCTCCTCAGTAGCGCGCCATTCTTGTCCCTGACACTCTTTCAGTTTACACCAAACTGGAATCATGAATTTTCATGACTGAGTACAATTCTGATTTCTGCTGTGATGCACTGTGTGTTCTGAAACCTTTCCATCATAACCAGCAGTGTGTGCTAACAGTGGCTCTTCTGTGGGATCAGGCAGACTAGCCTTGGCTCCACATGTCCATCAGTAGGCCTTGGGTGCCCATGACCCTGTCATCAGTTCACTGGTTGTCCTTCCCTGGTTGGCAGTGATCAATGCCAACCAAGGATTGGGTTTAGGAGATTCTTTGACCCAGTCCTCTAGCCATCACAGTTTGATCCTTGACTGACAGTTCTCTGCTCAATATAGCAAATATATATATATATACGTTTTTGTTTCCAAGGTGTCAGATGAAACATCTCATGATGGGTAAAAGCAAAGAGCTCTCACAAGATCTTCATAACCTGATTGATGCAGAACATATCAATGGAACTCATATTTCAAAACCTCTGAATCTTCCAGTAAGCACCACTGGGGACATCATCCGCAAGTGGAAGGAACATCACTCCACTATCAACTGGCCACACACAGGAGCTCCTTGCAAGATTTCCAACCAGGGAGTCAGATGGATAGTTAGAAGAGGAGCCCCAGAGCTAAAGACTATGCAGAAGGAGCTCCAGAAAGACTTGGATTCAGCAGGAACAATTGTTACAAAGAAAACAATAGGCAATCCACTCCAGTGGCATGGTTTATATGCATGCTCACCTCGCAAGATCCTACTACTGAAAAAAAGGCTTGTTTATGCTTGTTTAAAGTTTGCTACACAACATTTGAACAGCCTATGAAATTCTGGTCAGACTAGACCAAAACCGAAGTCACACTACACACCATGCTTGGAGGAGAAATGGCACTGCTCATCACCCAAAAAACACAACACCAGCAGTGAAGTCTGGTGGTGGAAGCATCATGGTCTGGGGCTGTTTCTCATCTAATGGTATTGGCACATGTCATATAATTGAGGGAACAGTGAACCGAGCCATGTACCCAGATATTCTTTAAATGAATCTGCCATCCAGTAGGAAGATGAGGAAGAGATGTGGGTTGAACCTTCACACAGGAGAAAACATACAGGAAAGGAAACTCAACTGGTTTCAGAGAAAGAAAATCAAGTTGTCAGAATGGCCCAATCATTCACCCGACTTCCAAGATCAGGGGTCACAATAGGGTCTCGTGAAATCTTCAAGATTTTACAACAGTCAGCTTAGAAGATTGGGTCAAAATCACACCTGAGCACCGTAGATTAGTTTCTTCAGACAGGAAGCATCTAAAAGCTGTCATTAAAAACAAGCTTTTTCACTAAGTATTAAATACATTTCAATTAGTGTCATTCCACTTTATTATATGTAACTTTTTTTATGTACACACTATATGTAACTCATATATATATATATATATATATATATATATATAAATAAACTTCTATGTTGCACATTCTATATATTTTTGGATTTCTTGAGTTAATACCAATGTCTGTGTAAATTTAATGTGTATAGCCTCATTGGAAATATATTTAGTGAAAAAAATGTTGATGCATTCAATACTTCCCCCAGTGTCTATATGGGAGCTATATATAGCTTTTGTAAATGTATGCGTGCTGGGATTTTTGGAGCAGAAAAGCAGCTCCAATTTGGCCTGACTGGATGAGAAGGGGAGTGACGGCTACCGTCCACTGGACACTGTCCACCGCCAACTGCCCATTGCCTGCTGCCACTGGCCGTCTTGCCAAAAGAGTGGCTGTATTCCAGTCTGGGCCCAGTCTCCCAGAAGAGCCACAGCTCAAGCATCAGCACTAAAAGGTCCAGCAAACATGACTTTGAACACCAGTTCTAAAGTCTGGGATGAGCTTAACACAAAAAAAGCCTTCCTGACCATTTGGGAGTTCACTGAACAGTAGCTGAGCTTTATAAGAGAAGAGGGAAGCACAGAGCAGCACGCTGGTATTGCATGACTGGCTTTAGAGAGAATAAGAAAAAGCTACAGAGTCTGACAATACACATTCAGGAATAAATCAGCAATAAAGGTGCAGAACTCAACGCAGCTACCTGGGACAGAGGTGATGGGCGAGAAAATTGCTTTTTTCCATTCAAACAGCAAATACATCAGCGAGGTTCTGCGATTCTTTGTGATTCACCTGCCAAAGGTTCTGTAGAGAACTCTGTGAGTCAAGTAGGGCATTGCATGCTTACAGCCCAAATGCGAGAATAAACATAGCCGGCTGATTGATTTCTCTGCAGCAACAAAGGTGGCGAACAACCAAGAACAAGCACTATAGAGTTCAACGAAACACAGATATATATGTGTGTGTTTGTCTTGCTGTCTTATAAAGCAAAATGTGCCATTTATCTCCTTAGCAGTTACAGCTATAGTTGGAGAAAATGGAAAAAAATACACAATACTTAGAGCTCAGGGACATGGGTACATTTATATCTGTCTAACATCAAGCTAAAACGCATTCAAACCATCTAATAAAGTTGTCTGAATGACCCGTAACCCCAAGTTGCTCCAGGGAGACTGTCCCCTGTTGATAGGGAATGGAAGTCGCTTTGGATAAAAGTGTCTGCTAAATGACGTAAATATAATGAATGATCAAACCACCTGATCCAGTGGCCTGAATGGTCCTGAATTACATTGCTTCGCGTTTATAACTGCATTTTCATGGACAAACCATATTCAGATATTGTCCTGATGCTCAAACTGCATTGAACAACCAGGTGTAAATAGGATCTGAATTTGAGTTTCTTCCTCATGCTTTTTGGGAGCGTTTCCCTTGGTGACTCTCATCAGCGGTCTGGACCTGCATTTCTGGAAAGTTGCTTTGGGATTATCTGTGCGTCTTGTAAAAAAGAAACAAGCTGAATTCCTCAGGGTTGTCCTACAGCATCACTATAATGAACCTCGAAAACTTGGCTTCTATTATACATCATGAACATGTAGCTTCTATTATACATTATGAGGCTTAAACAGGGCTGAGCCAGGCAGAACCCGATGTGTGGTACGCACACCTCGGCGAGCCCGGTGCTTAAACAGTCCAAGTTATGATGTTTGCCCCCAGAATCACATGAAAATCTGCCGTTGCCATAGAAACGGTGCGGGCCCGATCAGGGCCTGCCTGCTGCTACAACTTTTAGCAAAGGCGGCAGGCTCCTCCTCCCTCATTTGAGCGTGACCCCTTTTGAATTCCCCTGGATGGTAATTATAGCACAGGCCCTAAATTAAGAGGTCCTTTCCAAGGAAGCAGGCCTAATCAGAAGGGCCTGTTTATTCAAACACAGAGTCTCACACACACGTGTACACACTCTAGTGGGTATTCCTGGCTTTGTGAGGCGCTGCTGTATCTTTCTGCATGACTAATGCTAAACCTACCAAACAACCAAAATATCAGCTCTGGCCTCTTTTTTACTACTTCATTTTAATTTATTATTATTATAAAGACCAACTGGTCTCAAAATGTTTGTTTTTTCTTTGTTCAGGGACCATCATGTCCCCACAATGACAAAAATACTACAGTGACAAAAAAAAAAAAATCCCACTAAACTTTTGATATCCCACTAGGCCCTTCTTCCATATTGAATCTTGCCACCACGTCCCACCACTCCATACTCCAGTTCATGATATCAGTCCTCTCAGTGCTGTATTGAGGACTTCATTTGAGGCACAACTCAATGGAATGACCAGGATTGGCATGGCTGAGGGTGTATTAGCTCAGAACTCACCATAAATTGCACCGACTGGAGCCAGTACAGACAGTTAATTCCTCAAGACATCATAACTTGCCTATTTTAAACAACTGCTTTATAACAACTCGTGGATTTTGAAAAGAAAATCATCCTGTGGTGTCAGCAACGATTGAGAATGCCATTTAATATGAAATTTGCTTCTGTCATTCTGACCTGTGTAGCATTTATGCGACAAGGAACTTTAAATGGACAAGGGCGAAAAGAAGAATAACTACAAACAACAATGTAAACTGTAAACTGATGAGGAAGGAGTCAAAACACAGCAGAACCATTCTAACCTCCAGTTTAATCTTAAGCTTAGCTTTTCTGTTGGTATTCACATGTATAATTTCTGTACCTTTTTGCATAATACAAATGTTTTTTTCATTCTGAAAAACAAAACAAAACCAAAAAACTTTTTAACATTAACTGATTTAATGTAGCTCTTTCATGAAATCTACATATGGAATAATATAGAAAGTCAAAAGCTGAAAACACATACATAAATCAGCCCCTGCTGGTTTCTTCTCTTTAAATGACACAGACTAAAATGATTTGTGTACCAATTTCCTATTCCAGCTGGAAACCTTCAAAAAACATGTTGATTCCATTCATTCCATCCCATAAACACCTCCTTAACTTGTCATCGCAGACTGTACTCAGGCATACTTTCAAACTCAAATCATAACAAAATATCTCCTCTTCTACCTCCAAATACAAGTGCGGAATGGAACAAAAGATTAAAATCTGCATTTTTTTACGCAATTTCTTTGTGTTTGTCGATGAATCACAAGCAAGAAATAACTAATATCAAACTATTTTTGTTATCACCAGTGATCGAAGTCACTTCTAGAGGTTAAAACGTGCGAGGCGGCGGGAGAGAAGTGGCGCGGATGACACACTTCATACAGCAAATGGGTTCTCTTCTGCTCGAGCGGGGATGAAAGGGCGCAAGAGAGGGAGGAGACGACGGGGCCTCTCCGCTGGATCACACACGCCAGCGCTCAGATGAAGAGATGAAGGACGTCCCGACAATTTCCCCTTCCATCCAAAGCGCCGCCGCACAGCCCCACGCAGCAGCGCGCAGAAATGACATCTCTGCGGGTCGGGCTTCCAACCTCGGCACTCGCATTTACCTCCTCGTTAAACTCTCTCGACCAGACAAGGAGGTAGAGGAGGAGACGCTTGTTTCATTCATAACTCATTTCAATCTCTCTCCATGGTTCCACTTATAGCATAAGCACATAAGAAACAGAGAGAGGCTGATAACAGACACTCACCGGCCACTTTATTGGAAACCCCTCCCTTATATCTCCACTTTAAAGTTACCATAGACATCCTCTAGCTCTTCATAGTTATTTTCAGACCACAGAGCTGCTCTTGGCTGGATATTTTAGGAGCCACTCTCATCCTAGTTCTAACAGTAACATCATTTACAAGCACACAACAACCTGAAGTCTAAGGCAGTCTAAGAAACAAGACCAAACCAATATATTTACCAGAACTGAATAAAAGACTATTTATGTCCAGATGCACAGTCTAGTCCGACTACAACATGAAACACCCTTTCATATTCTTGTTCATGTTTGGCCTTTTTCATCCACCTAAATCCCACAAGTTTTCTGCCATGTACAAATAACCTTTTTCCTTTATTTTCTCCTTCTTTCTGGAGGTGCCCAAGAGGCCGTTCCGCAAGCAGAATGCAAATCAACTTCCATATTATTAACCAATATAATCATACAAGGATACTTTTCCTTGTAACTCTGTTATTAGATCAACTAGAACGCCTTTGACCCACTTTGTGTTTGTGTGTATGTTGAGCTGCTAGAGAGCAATTAGGGGTGAACTGGAAGGAGTGAGAAGGCCCACTGTGGAAATTATTACTATCTCTCCATAAAGATGTCCATGTTGACAAAAGTACAGAATAGAGTAACAGAATTCAAACAGAATAAAATACTTTTCTTGACTTGCTCAGCTACAAGACGAACATCCACTTTGCCTCAATACACATATCCATCAAACAAATATAGTCCATTGACATTACTAAAGACCAAAAATGCACAGAACATAGTTAAATATTACTTTTAAACATTTCAAACTGCATTGCAGGTACTATGAAAAGCTGTCTGGCGTATATTTCTGACAAAGTTAATATAAGGGCTGCCTCTTCCTCTTTGTTCACCTTGTTTCAGTTCTCAAGGCACGTAGATAACCGCGTATGAACGGTTCTGGTAGTGTAGGATAAAGACCACCTAATCTACAGAGCACTTATCCAGCTGATGAAGCTTGTTAGCACAAAGACGTTTGGGTTAAAATGTCCCTTCCTCTCTGCAAAACTTGTGATTGTTTTGATGTCATAAAGCGGTCAACGCACACACTGTGCCAAAGTTAACGTGAATCAGTGCACATCTTTTTCTAAATCTTGCATTTCTCTTTATTTCTCAGTGATCTTGACCTGGAACCACCCTGACTGATGTGTAAAAGCCCCAGAAACAGTTCCTGGTCAAATTGCATGTTTTGTTCATTTTCTAGGTGAAAATAAGTTCATCTTCTCTATAGTGGTGGGCCTCAAAGCGGTCCTCAGTGGGTCTGTCCGGGGGGGTCTGTCCCTGTGTACTGTGTGAGAACCACTGCTGTGGAGAGTGTAAGCTTATGCAGAGAATACTTTTTAATTATCTGCGCATTTTAAAGCACAGTTACTCTTCCCTTGCAGAAATTACTATGTGCAAAAGTTTGTGTATATTTTATGTGTAATATGTTCAACACAGCCAAAAAACTGCACTAAAAGTTGCAGAATATACCATATTGAAGTGTGTAACTGTAATTTGACTATGGGTGCTGATCGCAACTATAAATGTATTCAGTATGCAAGGTATGTGTGGGATATTTCCAGGAGCCGGGATATGTTTGTAATGGATGGAAATGTGAAAGTGTCATACGTGAACACACCACAGCACACAGTGTGAACAGCACGAAATTTTTTCATTTAACCCATTCACCAAGTGAAGCAGCGGGATGGTACCTTACTCAGGGTACCTCAGAGGTGCCACTAGCAGTCTTGGGAATCAAACCCACGACTTCCTGATCGCAGGGCGAACGCCCTGACCACTAGGCTACCATCTGCCCCATGTGCTTGGATTCTGTTAAAAATAGATGACAGCATGCTGTTACTTATTCCAAATACTAAATTATATCAATAGGTGGTCAAGACCAGCCTTGTGGTCAAAAACTGAATGGAACAGACAGCAAATGAAAAACTGTGCAGCAATAAATGGGATTCAGTGTGTCTCTGCACACCTACACAGTGGACCTATAAGGTAGGTGAAGCTCATAAAGAGTCCAGTGAGTGGATATAAAATGTAAGGGTTTCCAATAAAGTGGACAGTGAGTGGGATGTGACAGCCCCGCCTTGCATGGAGATGAACAGTAACACAGGGTCAGTGAAGAGGGCAGAGTGAGCAGTATTATGGAAGGTCAGGGGGACGGCATTCTCCAACGGAGCATGAAGGCTTTGGGGCCCTCGATGCACCTGGCCAGTCAATAAAAGGCACAGAATATATGAGCTGCAGCGCAAAGGATTTCACAATAAAAAGATCCGCAAGAACACTATTCCCTCCACATGACCATTTTCACTAAATTCGCCAGTAAAGAGTGTGATATGTTGACAGATAAGCCTAGACAATTTCCACAAAGAACCGAATCAACTTTTGAAAAGGGGAAGTAAGGGGAATAAGCCAGTCTCTCCGAAATACTGCACTACAACCACTATTATTGCAGAGATGTCTTGGCTGTTAAAACAGCCCATTAAAATGGGGACAACAGATCTACCGTCCCTGCACGCTGTAGGGAAATCAATCCATCCACACTCCATAAACTCCAGTCTCTTCATCTATCCCGGATCCAATACGGATTTTTGCAGATAAGAATCTTATTGTGTTAATTATATATTTACCCCCAACAGTATTGACCTACACACCATCGCCCTGGATACCACTTCATTAAGAGCCGGTGGAGTTTGAAATTGGTCAATATATTTAACAAATGACCTCCAAAGAAGAATTCCCCGCTCTGTCAGCAGCTTCACCCGTGCCCAGTTCGGAGTGGCAGCCAGTGATCACGGTAATCCCACACCCTACCGACTTTCCCAAAGAGAAAGTACAGCCACGTCGATATTGTGATTAAATGTTGATGCATAATTCTGTTTTGTAGCACTAATTCAAAAGCATCCAACCATTCATCCATTATCTGAACCACTTATCCTCAACCAGGGTGATGGAGTCCCTGCACTCACAGGGCAAAAAGTGGAGAAACACCCTGGACAAGTCACCAGTTCACCTCAGAGCAAACAAACACTCACCCACAAAGACCAAGGAGCAATTTAGCATCTCCAATCCACCTGCCATGCACGTGTGGACTGTGGGAGGAAACAGGAGAACCCCGCAGAAAGCCACATGGACACAGAAAGAACATGCAAACTCCAGGCAGAAAGGACTCTCAGCCACCCAGACTGGGAATCAATCCCCAGGACCCACTGATTTTATTTAGCTATGTATCTGTAGTAATGTTTATTTCTCATGTTTAGGAAAGGTTGTTAAAATCAATAATAATTACTTAAATTCAGCCGGCGTGTAAGGAATATAAAGTAAACGTAAATTCATTCAATTTGTACCTTTTTAGACTTTAATAGCATCCCTAATTCAGAATTAGTTCTGAGCATTAATGCTGTGCAAAAGTCTTGGGCACCTGAGAAAATTATACTTAAAACTGTTTACTACCAGGCAGTAGAGTTAAAATACTAATACTGCATCTAAATTCAACTAGCAGGAATACAGTAAATGGTTTAACGTATGGCAGTGTTTTCTTAACGCCTCTTCCAGCATTACCAATTTGGAAAAGTGAAATGTTGATATTTTTACTGCTTTCTTGTTTGTTTCCATTCATCCTTATTTGTTCACTTGTGATTTGTTTTTTTCTCACAGAAAAAAAACACCGCTAATATAAATGGCTTCAAACAATTTGCATGAGAGCCTAAGACTTTTGCACAGTCCTGTTTATCAGGAAGGCTCTATTTTTGCGAGCTAGATGACAATACCTAGCCCTGTCCGAGGGAAAGACATCAGGTAATATCATTAGAAAGGATTTTGCTGCAAATTCTGGCTTCCGAATGTTTCCTGGCAAGCGTTTTTCTCCCGCTTCACACACACACAGCAACAATTTAACCATCTGAACAATTGTTCGTTCGCCTGCCACTGTTTTCACGACAACAGAGACTGGCTTGCGTCTCCACGGCGGCAACGGTGAAGAAGACGATCCGAAAGAAAATGAATAATAGCTGAGAGACACGAAGCAGACGATATCTGGGATTTAGGGATGAAAGAGGATCAGGATATTCTGTATTTCACACTGTCGATTTTATCCTGGAGGTTTCCCCCGGCCCGTCTCTCCTGCTTTCTGCACACGATTCTGTTTTGATTGCAGGAAATGCAACACATGAGAAACAATACTCACTTAATGCACAGCTACATCTCTACCACACCCGGAGAAAGTATGAGGAATAATCTTTCAGCTAGAGAAAACATAAGAATGAGGGGGGGTTGAGGGGGAGACAGAGAAATAACGAAGGCACAGAGAAAGACAGAGAGAGAGAGAGAGAGAGAAAGAGAAAGAGAGGGAGAATGAGAAAGTGGAGAGAAAAGAGAACAAGAAAAAGAGAAAATCAGACAGAGAGTGAGAGAGCGAGAGGGGCAGAGAGCAAGAGAAGCATAATGAGAAAGACATAGAGATAGAAAGAGAGGGCAAAGAGAGAGAGAGCGCAAGGGTAAAACAGTGAGAAAGAGAGCAAGAGTAACATAATGAGAGAGAGAGAGAGAGAAAGAAAGAGGGAGAATGAGAAAATGGAGAGAAAAGAGAAGACGAAAAAGAGAAAATGAGACAGAGTGTGTGAGAGAGATAGAGGGAGGAACATAGAGAGTTAATCTCTGCAAGATTACATGTGTGGAGGCTTCTACCTGGCATGGTCTCTGGAAGGCTGGGCTTTAGTGCAGAATCCACAGGAGTCTGGCGGTCCTTCATATGTTCTTTCCATCTGTGACACTGCTGTCTCTCCCTCATAAACACACTGCACCATGCTATGATGTCATCTCATGGGCACACAGAGGTGCCAAATCACAGGCCCGGCCTGCTCCAGCAACAGTTACACACTGTGGGCTGATTTCCCAGACTCAGATCAAGCTGAAGCCTAGACTAAAATCCAATTTTAATCCATGTCCCGGAAACCTTGAATGTCTAGTCTAGACAGAGTTTTGGGTTCCCACTGTCCCGCACAAATCTGGGCTCTGAAGTCTTGCTATTTATGATGTACCGTTTACAGCTTATCTGGTTCTAGATTCTGTATGTAAGAATTTAATTAACCAATCTTTTATATTTATATCCAGCGGACATCCTGTACTGCTATGTTCAAGCCTGCACTGCATGTGAAGCATTCATTTCACTTTCAACTGCCATTCAATCCAAATAATTTAAAAGTATTTTTTGTTTTATCTATCTACAAGCTATGTTGCACTTGTTTGCGCTTGTTGCAGGTTTCTAGAGTGCTGCTGACACTTGCAAATGTCCATTAAATGTGCCTGGTGCAAGAACAAAGAACCTTCTCCAGTAGACACATTTCATGTGCCAGCAAAAGTGGCAACGTTTCAATCAATTGTTCACTCAATTTGACCCTCTCTGAATGTACAGACAGTGAAGAGCCACATTTCTATGGAGTCTGTATCAGACAGAGAGGTTATTAATCTCCTCTCTCCATTCAAACCCGCTCCCTGGCCCACACCGTGCCTCCTACGGCCAGTCTGAGGAACACGGCATGGGACTCTTTCAGGCTTAGGCCTGGCCTTTCAGCAATGAAGAGACGAACTCTGGCTAAAAGGAGAGCCTTACAATGACACACTGGGTGCTCTTTAATGCCTGCTTTGGTCAATAGTCTGACTTGCAAAGAAACATTTGGAAATGTAAGAAGAGACTGTGTAACATTTGTGGATGGGAAAATGTGTGTGTGAAACTCAGAATTGCAGTAAATTGTCATGTAAATCCAGATTTGAGTTACAGTGTTACAGGTGTAAAAAGGTCCCCCTTTAGGAACATTATTCCAAAAATTTAATATTATTATGAGTTTTTAATATCCAAGACACCTGATCAATATGCAATATGAGTGCCCTCTATCAAACCACTGTCATCACACTGTATTTACTGTATTTAACAATAGTTCATAGTAAGCACACAAATGACATACAGGAAGTGTTTGTAAATACAAGAAAAAATATTTTATAATGATTTTACTTTATTGTTGTACATTTAGTATTGTAGAAAGAAAACCATTCTTTATAATTGTGGCCCTTTTTTTTACACCAGAATATACTTCATTAAGTAACTAATTGGGACTGGGACTAATTGTGCAATTATCATAACTGTATTTGAATTAAATCTGAATCATTGTCAATTATAAAAGTAATTAAGCAATTGCAATTATTTTTATGATTAATCAAGTAGTCAAATATTACGAATGGGTTCAACAAAAAAATATCATTTTTGCGGGTACCTGGAACCTATCCCGAGGCCAATGGGCACGAGGCAGGACCTCATTTTAACTTTTAATTTTTTTTTTTTAATCAAGCATTTTGTGTGTGTGAATGGATGATGTCAACAGAGACAGACAGAGAGTGATAGTGTGTCGAGGGGGTTGTTTGTCCTTCTCATTTGGCCCATCTTGAGCTATAAATCTACTTTCACCAGACCCGGTGTGTACTTAGAGTGACTCTTACCAGCACATACACAGTTAAATGCAGCTCCAGCCTTGTAAGTGTCTGAAGCCAGTGGCCATTGCCAAACATTTTACCCCCACCAACCTGGGGACGTGGCATTTCTCCTCATCACCTCTGCTTCACTGCACCCTGTCACACTCTCCATGGCTATCATAAAGGCTCCAGACACCATAACAGCGGTGATCTATATGACATGTCTCTGAGAACAGACGCTTATATGGGAGCTGCCCTCCCCCGCCCACAATATTGCATTACTGCATTGTTTGATAAGGGAAAAAAAAAAGCTCATAGTTCAGCACATTTTGACCCATTTTCTGAATTGGAACCACTGCTGTAGTTCATTTTCTCTCCACCTCCATCTTAAACAACCACTCTTTCACCTTCCTGTGTTTCTACAATAGCAAAACGTGTGGAGGTCCTGATCCAATCTGTACCATCAATTAAAGTCCCAGTCCTTTGTTACCGCTCTAGTGTCACAGAGGAGACATAAACGGACGTTATCCACAACCCACAGCCAGCAAAGCACATTTTCAGACACTAACAAGCTCTTTAAATGTCTGAAGTGTAAAACTGTTTTGGAGTAGAAAAGGAAAACAACCCAGCGATCACAATAATAGCTGTGATGTGGGCACACTCTGACAAAAAAGGGCAGCAGGAAGGGTTCTTTGCATGCTGCCATGGAAAAACTATTTTGGGTTTATTAAAGAACCTTTCAAAGGATGCCTCTTTGAAGAACCATTTATAAGTGTGATCAACAGAAATCTTTTGAAAGTTTCTTTTTAAAGTTTTACATAAAGTACCGGATCAGGGAATAAGCTTAATTTGGCTAAAAAAAAAAGTAAAGTTTCTTTATATATTTAAATGGTGCTTCGCACAGACATATCTTGTTAACAAACTTGGTTCTTCATGGCAGATTCATAAAATGGTCCTCAGAGATCCCCAAACAGTCCAGATTTGTGGGATATACAAAGGGGTGGTCCCTGAGGACCATTTTGAGAACCACTCCAAGGCTCTCCATGTTCCACACGTTCTGTAGGTTCACATAAAGGGGTGACAAGCTGCTAAAGTTTCGGAAGTGTGTTTGAGGCTGCTTGGGTTGTGGGTGTGTACGCCGGCCAGAAAGTATAAACCAGTGGTCACCCACCTTGGTCATGGAGATCTTCCTTCCTGAGGAATCAAGTTCCAGACCTAATCAGCAACATCTGTTCTCGATAACGAACTTGTTTCAAGATCCCTGATTGGCTGGACTGTTAAGATAGCATTTAGATTGTCCATATCATACTTGGTACACAAAACAAGCTAAAAATGAAACAATTTTACTGTACTATTTTAATCTAGCATCGCTAATGTACATACAATACACACACCAGTGTAGGTGAAATGTGTATTGTGCAGCTTTATCATATATGAAAATAGAAATATTGTCAAAGATGGGTTATCAAAAGGTGATAAATATTAAAGGAGTTATAGGACTGAGAATTTGGCAAAACAAGTTGTCATGGAAAACCTTTCCTAAACACAACTCACACTCACTCTCACTCTCACTCTCACTCTCACTCTCACTCTCACTCTCACTCTCACTCTCACTCTCACTCTCACTCTCACAGCACGACTCACTGACCTAACTCAATTATCTGCCACATTTATCATGTCCAAAGGCCCTCGCTGGCCTCGGGGTCCCTGCGTAAATCTTTGCCCCAGGTCAATAACCTTCTTCAAGGGACTTCCATTGTCATTAGGAGGCCGATGGCAGAGTGAAGGCGAGAACTAAAGGACCTGCTGGTAATCTGTTTCCTTAACGGCCCAGTGGTCACACTTCATTATGAGGTATAATACAGATTGCTGGTGCCCACTACACACCATAAAGTGGCCTTGACGAGCAGTGTGGCCACAACATGTTGGACCCTAGAATAATCTGAGCAAGAATACTGTCCCAGTTACTAAACCTGCCAGAGCTAGTTGTGTTTCAAATCAACAAAACTAACAGTCGCCCCTCAGCCCCGTTGTGGTCTCTCAACCAAGATGTGTCAGGTGTCTACAGTTTGCTTCCTTAGTTTTTCACTGGAATTACAAGCAGAACCAGCTTCAGGGGTCATTTACTGAGACAATGTTCCATCAGCATATCATTGTACCGCACTTAATCCACTATTTTCTACATATTTTTATATCAGTTTGTAGTGATGCCACAATTCAATACCTTTTTTGATACCAGGCAATGACAAAATTTGAGGGCCCTTTAAAAGGGAATTTAAAGCATTGTTCTTGCCCAAAAACCCAGACTTTAAGAAAAGAGTGTGACTGCCACATGTAAACTGAAAAATAAACAATTAAACCATTAATTTTACAGTAACAAAAAATCCTACTGAGGTAGTGCAGCTGATGAAAAGTCTTTTATACAGACATATTCAAGAGAAGGTCCAAACGGAATTGAAGCTCATGTTCACACAGGCAGTGCAGACAGAGCAGCACAAGAAAAAACGACCTTAATAAGCAAATCCTTTATTTTTAATCAACAATGGGTGTATTGAGTTGTCAGTATAAATATACACTAAGCCACAATTGTTGTTTACAGTAAATTCATGTGAGCTTAGTTTCCGTCACTAACCCCACCCCAACAACCTCTTTCCGCTCTACACAAGTCTAGAAATTTTTGAAACCTTAATGTTGGCCATTAATGAATGTGCATCCAAGAAAAGAGCAAACATGAAAGAACACTTGACACAGTAATAATTTGATACAGAAACAAATACAGTAACATAAACAATAAGTGTACCAATTTAAATTATTAAGCATAGATATATAAAAAAAAAAAAACTGTTGGACAGCTGGTGACCTAGTGGTTTGGGTATTCGCCCTCTACTCAAAAGGTCATGATTCAAATCCCAGGACTGCTAGTGGCACCACTGAGGTTCCCTTGAGCAAGGTACCGTCCCCACACACCGCTCCCCGGATGCTTTGCTCCTGGCTGCCCACTGCTTCACTTGGTGAATGGGTTTAATACAGAGGAAGAATTTCACACTGTGTGCTGTATTGTGTTCATGTATGACAAATGATCTCTTTACATACATATTACATTTTACAAATTTACATATCTTTGTAAATATCAATATCTTTGACAAAACCTTCGGCCAGCACCAAAAATACACAAGAAACTTAATGTGCTGTATTGAGTGCACCCAGTACACCCAGTATTTAAGGCTAAAATGATGAAAATAAGAGGGTTTTCATACTTTACGTATATATGTACTTGCTGTTTACAGGTATGTGATATGTGTTGCGTGAAAGTAAATTAGCCGAATTTTCTTGAATGCGTGACTCTTAGTGTCTCACGGCTTTAGTGTAAAACTAAACTGGCAAAGTTCAGATGCAAAACATGTCTTGGCTGATCGACTACAATCAAGGAAAGGGAGGAAATGGAGCAAACTTGATTTTTGTCAAACTATCGGTTTAACAAGAGGGGCAGAGGAGGGGGTGATGAACGACAGAGTCCAGTGTCATATTTGGGATAATTGTGCTGAGATACTTCACCGGTGTGCATTTGTTTCCAACAAATGGCTGGCAAAGTGAGCTAATTAAGTGTAGGATAGCGCGTGGAGGGCGGCGGTGGAGGGCCGGGTGCAGTAATGAGCTTCATGAAGAGCAGAAGGCTTCAGATAATGAGGTTCTGTTAGAGAGGCTCTGAAAACCACCATAAAAACTCCACAAATACACACACAAGCAAACACAAATGTACACACACTTCTGTTTTCCATATAACACACAGTTCTTTATACAGAGCACACACAGCATCGCTCCTTATGGTCTAAAGGCTCTGAACAATTTTCATGATCAAGAAAGTGAAGTAATATTAGTGGTTAGGTTTGAACATTTTCATTGCAGCCCTCATTTTCTAACTGACTACTTAATCCATCCATCCACCCACCCATTATATATCCACCCACCCACCATCCATCCATCTAAGCCCCGACTCACCAATCCACCCATCCATCCATCGACCCATCCATCTAGTGATTAAGTTTTGAGAATTTTTTACTGTAGCCTTAATTTTCTAACAAAATGCTCATGGTTACCCCCTCCACCATCCATCTATCCATCCATCATCTATACTGCAGCACCACTGGCATTTTGGCATTTTGAGCAACTTATATTACAAAAGACCAATACACAACAAGCTTATCTACATTTAACTCAGTGCACAACTGGATTAAACAATTTCTCCCACAAGGGAGCACATGAAACCAAAGGAACAAAATATCAATTATTTTTTTCGCAAAATCGTTTTTCCCAAAACGATCAAAATGTCCACTTGCCCAAGTGGCCGACTGATTTCCACTGCTTCTTTCCTGATTTAGCAACAGTCTTGCCCTGGACATTCAGGCAGTCATTACCGTTTGATCGCCACTTTTGAAATGATGAGTTCTGGATGTGACTTTTCTTCTTTATTTTCTACATAAAAGATCCACAGATGCTTTCCCACAGTCACCATTATTGGTCACTAATAACTGCCATCTTGTTTATCCGTCCAACAATCCTAGTACAATCCTAGCTAACAATAAACTCTACCATGACAACAATATGCAAATAGATACAGGCTTTCATTTGTGTCTCCATGCACAGTGTGGGTAAAAACTAATCTACATGAATCCAAATACTGTCTGACAGCAGGGCCAGCATATATCTCCACTCGATACACCACTCAAAGGTTCTGTTTTATCAGGCTGACCAACACAAGGACCTTCCTGCTGGAATGCAAAATCCAGTGAGGCCTACAGTGCAGCAGGAGGGGAAAAATCTCTCAGACATTTGAGTTAATTGATCTCTTTGGGTCAGCCGAGTTGCTCTGATACTAATGTGTTATTGTTTTGTCACGAACTTGCTGCCTATTACTTATTACTTTTATATACACAAACAAATCAATTAGGGTGACTCAAATGGCACAATGGAACCAGGGTGCTTAAAATAAAGCACTAAGCCACTTAAGGTCAGCTTATAAAATGATTTTAACTGGCATAAGGACTGCTAGGCATGTCCTTTTCAGGCTTTCTGAAACAGCAGCAAAATACAATATGGTAAATTATACAACAGTTAGTTCAGACAGCACAGTCTAATCTGAATGATGAGTGGTGTTCTACCCCTGCTATGATTTGTGCATGATTTTCTCCCAATAACCGCGTCATTCCACTGAGCACTGGCTGCTAGGTAACGACTTGTTTTACATTGCAGCTCATTAATTTTCTACATGGCCAATTCAAAAAGCAAAAACAAATACATTATATAAGATCATTTGGTCAAATGCTGAAGAAGAATGTGACAGCAGGCCGACGTCAAATTCTTGACTTCTTGTTGCCCCCAAGTGAGCATTCGGTTGAGTGGCTATGGTGGTGGAACTACCAAAGAAACTTGAGTTCACCAGAAATCAACAAAATACACTCAGCAAACCAGACAGGCTTTGCAGACCGACAGAACAAAACCACATTCAGGTTTAACTGGCAAATACTGAGCTGTACTTCCCAATGAAACAACCTCTAATTGTAATGTAAACCTGGCCTGGCGGATGAAACTGCTGTTGTTAAAGCACATTTGACATGTTGGAGGTATCTCTGCTTTGTATTTTTACTTATTTGGCAGAACTGTCAAGAACTGTCAATAACATCTTTATGTACATTTTGTTTAAATGTACCAATATTCAATTTATAACTAATAGTAATCAATTTTTCCCCCAATCAATGTAAAACACTGTGATATACAACAAGCAACAATTCTTTACAAACTATACCAACATTACATTACCTTTTTATATTTCTTTCATTGATATAGAATTTTACGAACATTTACAGTCACATAAGTGTATATCAAGTGTTTTGCAACAGTTTCAAAACCACGTTTCTTTTAGCACAGGAGTGACTAATTTTGTAACACAATAAACTCAGTATCTCCTATTTTCCAGAGAGACCTTCAGTGCTAAATGTAGAGTCTGAACACTGGAGACTATCAGAGGATGCAGCTGGTGGTGCCAGTGGGAGCATGTATCTGACATCAACACAATAAACAAGGCAAACACAATCAGATACACTGCCTGTTTGTATGTGTGTGTGTGGTCTGTTTAAACTCTTCACTGTGTATACGTTACAGTATCTTTTCTTCCTGCTAATTTATGCCGGTTCTGCCACAGTCACTGAAACAAACACGCCATGTATCACACTTTGAATGATGCGGTTTCCTTCACGTGCCCCCAAATATGCTCCCAAAACACTTTAATTTCATTTTAAACGCAGTTTGATACATTAACCTTAAAGAAAATGTAAAGGTAAACCCGTATCTGTACTGTATAGTTTACACTGAACTGCTGTCTCCCGCAGTGCTAGAATGTAAATACTTATGTTACCCCTGAATAGACTGTACTGTAATTCATGCACATGCGTTTTCTTTGGTATAAGCAGGTAAATACAGTAATAAATTAGTTCATTTTTTAAGTAATAAAAATACAGTCAAATGTACGGGTAATCACCAATCATTTTTAGAGTTCAATAATTTACTGTTCGTCGGGCGGTGCGTCTTATTCAGGGGTTTCAGGAGGATTAAAGCAGTCACGGAATGGAGACTGAGCTCAACAGCCTGTTTTAATTTAATTTAGAGTAATAAATATACAGAGCTTTAAGAAGAACAAAACAAAAAACAACAGAAACTCTCAAGACGCTCCACTGGGGAAATTATGGACTGCAGCGTCAAAGATGCTTCAAACGGCAGCAGCCAATCAGCAGCAAGGAGAAATAAATAACGTTCTTGGATTGGCTACTTTCAAACCTCCTGCCTCTGAGTACAGTGTGAGATGCGTCAAAGGGCAGCGGCCAATCAGCAGCAAGGAGAAATAAATAACGTTCCCGGATTGGCTACTTTCAAACCTCCCGCCTCAGAGTGCAGCGGTATTTCACCATCCCAAGATGTGCTTTCTTTGTGTTTCTATCCACAGTAACAAAACATTTATACAGTTACATTTTATATGGAAATATAGCTGAATTTACGTTAATATTTATGTTACAAAATTAGAATGTTATATTTTTCTTAATAATTTAGCACTAAAATGCATGAAGAATTATATATTGCCATGAATAAAGCAAAAGAAATGTGTAGGATTATCTGCAGTTTCCACGAACTTGCTGAAGTTTCCGCCAACAATTATTTGTTTAGTTCTAAGAAAAAATGACTGAATCCGAAACACTTCAATTTCATTTTAAACTGAGTTTAATACATTACCCTTAACGAAAATGTAAAGGTAAACCAGTATACACGCTGGACAGTTTACACTGAACTGCTGTCTCCTGCAGTGCTAGCATGTAAATACCGATGTTACCCCTGTATAGACTGTACTGTAATTCATGCACGCACATTTTCTTTGGTATGCACTGTCATTTTCTTTGGTGTCAGCAGGGTAAATCCAGTAATAATTTCAGTTAATTTTTTTAGTAATAAAAATACAGTAAAATGTACAGGTAATCACCAATAATTTGTACAGTTCAGTAATGTACTTTTCATCGGTGGCGCGTCGCATTCAGGGGCTTTAAGAGGAGTCGTATTGTAGCGACCCGCCGGTTAAAGCAGACTCTGGACAGTGACTGAGCTCAACAGCCTCTTTTAATTGAACAGTTGAGTTGCTGTAAGGCCACAACTCACACCGCTAATCCCTGAACCAGCTCACCACTCACTCGCTCATCAGCAACACCCACACTCACATCTCCCCCCACCCCATCCAACCCCAGTCTTCCCGGAGCGTATCCTGTAGTTCAGCCTTCTCCTGGAGTGTCTTACTCTTTCTCTTGCGCTTAGATGCGTTTCCAGAAGGCGAAGAGCGTTTGGGCGTCTTAGAGCTTTCAGAAGAACTCAACAAAACACAAGAGCAGGAGGGGAGCAGCCAATAACTGAAAATTTAACTGAATTTATATTTGGATTACTCTTTATGTTATAAAATTAGTAAATTATATTTTTCTTAATGATTCAGAAAATATTTTTTTCTTAATAACTAAAATGCGTTAAAAAAATATATAATGCCATGAAAAAGCAAAAAAAATGAGGACGATATTTGCAGGACGATATTTCCCATAATTGTAAGTTAGGTTCTCAGAAAAAAATCTGCGACTGCTGATCTGCTTTTTCTACATTGTAGATTAATATTGAAAACAAACAAAATGATGAAGGAACACATGGAATTTTGCAGTAAACAAAAGAGTTAAACAAACCAGAATATGTTTTGTAATAAGGTAATGATGGACTGTTGTTTTTTTTTACTTAGTTAAGTGGTTCTTGCCATATTGTGCAGTAGAACCATAGTCGAATAGAATTACTAACTTTGTATCAACCCGACCATCACAACTGATGATTAATCAAACACCTGTTAATTAAACACCATTCCAGGTCGATTCTACATGAATCTGATTGAAAAAATGCCAAGAGTGTGTGAAGCTGTCATCAGAGCAATAGGTGATGTTTTTAATATTAATCTAAAATGTAGGCAATAATAAAAACAAAGGAATGAGAAGGTGTGTCCAAACTTTTGACTGATCTACTACGTACATACACATACATATATAGGTTATATATACACATATATTTGCATACACATACAAATATCTATATTTATATTTTTGTATTATTTGTAAAGTGTACTCTTTATTTTAGCTTGTTGTGTTATATAGCTTTAAATTATTTAGCTCCTCTTACCTTTGTACTTTCCACTTTCGGCCATAGCAATTTCCCACTTTACACTCATCCATTTTCTCTGCTTCAAACACACCAATTTAAAAAAATGACTGTTCCCTTAATAAAGGTTTATCGTATCCTATCTTACATTTTGTAAGTAAATAAGGAGATGTTTTGTTAATATTTAAATTTGGAGATCTGTGGCTGCATGCAAAAATATCTTGTTTTGCGGGGGAAAAAGTCCTTTAGATTTGTGCCATGTTTTTATTTTTTTACATGACAAATACGGCAGGTAAACATGGAATATGTACGGAATATGCAAATGTAAATATAATGTGTTTCTAACATGTTAAGAACAATTTTGTTACATTTAAATAAATGTTGATTAAAGATATAAAATCAAATTTTAAAATCCAATCATAACTGTAGACTTCTTAGGATTTGATATATATTTATAAAAACCCAGAGTTTTTAAAAAGAACAGTTGCAACAGATGTGTAATAGAAAAAAAAGTCAATTTATCCGATAAGGGTGGTATTAATTACAGTATCCATGCCACTACCCAAAGAAAACTCTTGAAAATGGTCTATAATGTATTTTGGAACTAAACTTTCCTACCATCAAGCTTTGCAGACCGAGTTAGAGAATGAATGGTTCAGTTTATCACTCTCTGTTAAGGTTGGCACGGTTCCCTTTAACAACGCCATGCCTCGAGACTTGGGTTGGGGCACATGCTGTCACTCGGTCACTGAACGGACCTTATTGAGGAAGGTAATTGGTGGCTGGTCTCATCTTCAGAGATTTTCGTGGGCCTAAGCATCCTGTCAGAGGGCCCAGGGCTTTGCACCATTAATCAGGACTATGGGGAATGGAGTGGCCACATATGGCTGCATCAGCACACTTCCCTCCCCTCCTCCAAAACCTGAATGAAAAATCAGCTAGCTTCAGATCCTGCTCTGGTCTAATCTACAGCTGTACCAGCTAATATCAAACAAAAGTTAAAAAATAAAATACAGGCAAAACATGTCTGTAATATATCTGTAATGGTGTGAGGGTTGAGGCAAGCGGGATGTAATCACAGGATCCAAAATGTTTAAGGTTTGTTTTTTTGTAACCCAGAGAACAAGTTACAAAAACATAAACCAAATGAGGGATCCGGTGGATAAATAGGTTTGATAAAGAGGTTTAACAAAAACACAAGAAAACCAGCACAACTAGAAATTACCAAAAGCAAGTTTTACAAAGAGCAGAGTGGCAAGACGTTTCACAAAGGATGCACCGACACAGACTGAAATACACGGGTATTTATACTAATCAAGGAAACAACACCACTTGGAAAGAGGTGGAGATGGGAACTAGACACAGGTGAACAGGATAATTCCATGTGTACCTTCATCATTTTGTTTGTTTACACTATTAATCTACACTGTAGAAAATAATAAAAACAAAGAAAAAGAAGATGTGTCCAAACTTTTGACTGGCAGTGTACATTAACACTTAAAACAGCACTTCAGACCTTCGTTAATAGTCAACAGATTGAACTCTTTGTCCTGTGCATCATCCTACTGAAAGAGGCCTCTGCCTTAAGGGAATATAGTTTCCATGAAGGGGTGAACCTGGTCTGCAACAACGTTAGGTAGGTTTTGTCAAAGTAACATTCACATGAATGCAGGACCCAAGGTTTCCCTGTAGATCACTGTCCAGAGCATCACACTGCCTCCACTGCCTCACATTTAGCCCACCATGCATCCTGGTGCTATTTCTTCCTCAGGTAAACAATACACACACCCCCGGCCATCCACATGATGTTAAAGAATACTCCATGGTCCAGTTCTGATGCTCACATTGTAGGTGCTTTCTGCTGTAGACATGGGTGTGCATGGGCACTCTGAACAATTTGCAGTAATGTAGTCCCTAGTGAGCAATCTTTAATGCTTTCTTTGGTGTTTTCTAATACTTTTCTATCATAGCCAGGATGAACTTTTTTAGCCGTTTGTGCAACAGGAGCTGTTCAGACCAGAAGGCCTAACCTTCTCTTCCTATGCTCATAAATAAACCATGAGCAATCATGACCCTGTCGCTAGTCCACTGGTTGTCCTTCCTTTGATCACCCTTTGTAGGGACTGACCACTGCATACCCTCTACAAGATCTGTTGTTTTGTAGTTGTTCTGACCCGGTCATCTATCCATCACAGTTTGTCCTTCGTCAAAGATCTTTACACTCACCCATTTTCTCTGCTTTAAACACACCAACTTCAAAAAATGACTGTTCCCTTAATATATTCCTCCTTGAAAAGGTTCCACTGCAATTAGATAATCTATGTTACTCACTTCACCTACCAGTGTGTTCACTTGATGCCTAATATATTCCACCTCTTGAAAAGTGCTACTGTAATGAGATGATCAATGTGACCTGCCAGTGGCCTTAATGTTATGGCTGATTGGTGTATGTGCATTCCAAATTCCATATGTGGTTTAGCTATTCATTTTGACATTATTTTACATTATTGTGCTCATCATACCCTATGATAGAGTCCTGATCATCAGACTGAAAAATATTTGTCAGCTAAGAGAGGAAAAAAAACAACAAAAAAAACAACAACTGCAAGCTCAATCCTGTCGGCGCTTGGTCCCACATGGTGGACCATAATTCTCCACATCCACAGGGAACCATGCAAACACTACTTTGCAAGTCAGTAGGACGGTAATTGTGGTTTGTCTGCTGAGGTTGGGACAGGGAGATTTGGCGGCTGTTGGACTGTACATGCTGCTGAAGGGATGGGCGTGGCACAGCATGTGGAATAGTTGTTTCCTAGAGACATGACTGTGGTGCAATGTGAGCAGCTGTCTGACCTCCCAGTGAGGATCAGATCTAATTTGTTTTGGCTGTCTCCAGCTCCTTTAAACTGTTTAGGGCAGAATACGACTGATTTAATAAAAAAAAAATTACAAAACTTCTATTCCTTTGCATGCGATGAGCGCAAGTGGAATATCAATTTGATGGTCTCACATGCAATGGGTTATCTACTAGCCAGAAGGAAAGAAACAGAAAGATACAAAGAGATGCTCATCTGAAAGCTGATCATAGGGTCTGAGATGCTCTTAATAGTTCAATCGTAGTATGTAGTTGGAGAGACTGTGTGTGTATGTGTGTTGTGTGTGTGCATGTGTTGTTTAAAATTGTAATTTTTTGATAATCGTATATCATTTTGTATAAAATAAATTATCGATCTACGTTTACAGTTCTAAACATCTTTAATTGGTGTAGAATATCTACATTACATGGCAATTTGTTACCACTTTACAATAAGACTGCACTTATAAAATGTTTATAAATTACTTATAATCAGGTTATTAATTAGGTCATTGACAGTTTGTAAATCATTAATAAGCAGTTACAAACAAGTTGAAACAATTCTCATACATTGCTGAAGGCTCACTATTTGGAAGGTCTCAAATCTTGCCAGTTGCTGAGTTTATCCTGTATCCAGATCTATCAAACAGTGAGTCTGCAGCAATGTATGACAACTGTTTTAACTAATTCATAACTGCTTATTAATGATTTATAAACTGACTACAACTTAATTAACAACCTAATTATAAAGCATTTATAAACCTTTTATAAGAGTAGTCTTATTGTAAAGTGGTACCAGAAACTGTTTAAACTCTCTTTACACTCAAGCATATCACTTAAAACAAATGAATAACAGTAACTGATTTGTTATGTTTCCCATTCATTTATGTATGTTCTGAGAGACTTATTATTAACAAAAGTCATGGAGAGTGCTGGAGCCTATCCCAGCAGTCATGGAGTAAAATGTGGAGATATACCCTAGACAGGTTGACAGTCCATCACAAATTATGTCTTAAATTTTGGACATTTTAATTATAGTATATGAAATGAAAGCACTGATAATTTCCAAAACCCGTATAAACCTATCACTAGACCACATAAGTTTGCTTCACCAATATCTACTCTTTCATCCAAGTCAAATTAATACCCATAGGCACAATGGAAACTGAGATAACGGTATGGTGTAAATTAAAGACAAACAAATTACTGCAGGTGTTAAATTACTGCTGCTGATCTTTTTGTGGTGACATTCAGAGCGCAAGTAATGCCGGCTGTGCTTCCAAGAACAGCACTAAAATAGCGTGTTCTTGGTGTGATCCACATATATATAGATTAGTTCATCCTCTAAGCAAAGCTTCCAAGCTCACATTGGTGGAGGGAATCATTTAACCCTTACAACTGAGAGTGTATCAGTAAACTCTGATTTCAGTAAATATAATCAGTGTAAAACAGTCTTAAAGTGCACCGGCTCCAACTCTCAGTGCACTGCCATTCGGCCGCTCTCTGGACCCCTCCCTCTGTGGGACCATCCTGAACGTTCTTCTGGGTTCAAAGATCTTGTGTCTTTCTTGTTTCCATATAAGGAGCTGTTTGGTCATATGACAACAAGTTACCGTTTGTTGTGCTTCCAGCAAGGACCCTTGCAGTTCGCAAATTAAGGGGTTAACTCTGCTCCATGCAAAGCAATCGCAACTGTCATTCTGCCTGTTCCAAGAAGTTGTAAAATCAAGCAAATGGGCTGTGATAAGAGGAAAGCACCAGCACTCTTCTTTACCTAACGGAATACAAAAGAGGCTTCAATGACAAAGTTGATGGATACACTGACGGCTGAGACCCAACTAATTCAAGCAAGAGTAGGCAAGCTTTGATAGGCTTCAAGTTGGCTTTGGGTCAAGGCTAGAGCTCTTAGAGAAGAGACAATCAAAGTGGTGCTGAATGGTAAGACATATATATAATCACTTCATCAAAGAGCAAAATCTATTCAATTGATATGTCTGGTTGCAATAACGCAAATAAGAAATCAAAGTAGAAGGCCTTAACCCTTAGAAAACAGTATGCACGAATGACTCATCTACTGTTCATTCGGCAATCTGTCATTTGGGTGCACCAGTGCCATTCATTTAGTGCCCCAATCAACATCCCAACCTCTATTTGCACATCATATTTATAAGAGGTTCCAGGAAAAGAACACAATGCCTCTTTGAAATCATGAAGCCATCCATGCCACACTTGAAAGCCATTCCAAGGTTTTCTAAATTGCCTCTCAGCTAGCTCAGTCATATGGGCACTAATGACAGCTATGGAGAACAGCAGAAGGGTAGCAGAACTGGCAGGAACCGGCTGCTTTTGAGAACTCCACTTTACAACCTATCAAAAGATCCCAGACAAATGCATCTGTGCTTCCTTATGAGTCACCATACTATGTAATCTTGTAAGGATGGCTCATTCGCTTAAGATATTGCAAGGATATGGCAGCGCTCTCTAATTCCATATTACTACTTTTACCAAAAGAAACCATAAGAAACATAGGATTTGGACTTGCAGTACAAGAGGAGGTATGACAAAAGGAACACTTTTCTACCACTCCATACCTGTTCTAGACGCTATGTGTATTCACTACTCTGTACCTGATGGGTAAATTATCTTCAAACACTCCTGTATGCAGAGGGTTCCAGACGTTTTTTTTACAGTGATTGTTTCAGGTTCATTGTTTCTTTGCCTTCTGCAGTGGGGAGGATGATAGGGCCTCCATTTTAGACGTCCAACGGGAGTCAGCAATTACTGTGATAACAAGCACCTCTCCTGGGAGTCTGTCTTAAAGGGAAAAAAAGAAAAAAATCTACTCCGTTTCAGTGCTGGAGGGCAGAGATGAAAAGTACTGAGATGCTTGTGGTGTTAAGATGAAGAACATTAACATAAACTCTGCATAAATAAGTAGCAATGGTAAGGCATAGAGAAGCAATAGCTTAATAGGAACAACCCAGCTCGGCATGACGTTAAGAAAATTCTCCACCTGCTTTGAAGCTCTCATTATATTGTCAGCTATCAGGTTAAAGAAGTTCAAACAATCTATGGCTCAAAAAAAAAAAATACAGGCTCAATCATAGTTATTACAATTGTGCCCTTGAGCAAGGTTCTTAATTTCAAAAGCATCAGCTAAATGGCAAAACATAAGATTTAGTGTTGATAAGCGTGATGCACAGAATGCTTTTATGACTTGCCTGCTTGCTAAACTCATTGACATTTCCAGCCATTTTCAGTCAGTTTCAATCAGCAACATTTCAAACACAGAGGAAATCAGAGGCGACTTGCCTGAACAGCTCATCTCAGTGGTCATGAAGGTTTCGGCCAACAGAGTGCTTTGCCTTATTCATGTCAATATCAATTGCTTGAAGATGATAAAAACCTTTGACGTACTTCTAGTAGTTTTTTGCCATCCAACTGGTCTCATTGTGAGAGGAGAGTGTCGATTACAGCAGTGTTTTTATACTTTTCCTCATTAAAT
>JBBJLS010000002.1:1466282-1480615 GCA_037577275.1 Bryconaethiops microstoma
ATAACTATCTTGAGTATTGATTTTTATATTCAAAACATCTCCTTGAGGGTTTTCATGTTTAATTGGTTAAACTTTCTTCTTTCAACTTTGTAATTAGACCTCCATTTGAATGATAAACAGGGTATTCACAGGTGACTGTAAAGTCGTGCTCTGCAGTCTGAACATTCTCCACAAGGGGAAGCTATCAGCTTTATTTAACTTACAGCACTAGAAGTGTTCAGATATGTGGTTTATCAGATCAGGAGACAAAGTAGTTTGGAAGGAGTTCTGCTCATCAACAATAACATGGAAGTGACTCTTAGTCTTGTCATGTGTTTCCATCTGTATTTTAAAAGGTTTAACCAAGCTCAGGATCCACCACAAGTCAAATATATTTGGTTGAACACAAATCTCAGTCTCAGTAGTAATTTATAGGGACAATTCACAGCCCACATAAATCAGCTAAACCAGTAAAATGACTTGTTTTCTCTGTGTTTTCCACTTTATTCTGAGTCCCTCAACTAGCACAGTGATCATGAGTGAGAATGTTTTTAGCTTCCTCACGTTGACTGTCCTTCAGCGGTGAACACAAGAGCAAGATATTGCATAACTATTGATCATCTCGTAATATCTCTTGCAGTTTTTTCAAAGAAAAGGGCAGGTTCACCTAACTGTAGCTGCTTGGGGAGAGTTCGAGGCTAAGTGAGGAACCTTTAGCTGCATGGGTTTGACAGTGATTTTATAGTAGATTCTCACCATCACAGCTAGAGAAAATATGCATTTCTATGAATTCTTATTTTTGTTGTGTATTGTCAGTATAATCATCTGTTACAATTTCAAAGTAAATTTCCTCTTCGGTCCTGAGCTCATAGCTGTGTATTAATATACATCACTTGACACTGTTTTCTTATTAAAGATACTCACCTTTAAAATATAAATCAATTTGTCATTGTCATTCTTCCGGGTTTTAAGACAGTAAGCCTTTTTAGCTAGGCTCTAAAGCTTTAAACAGATTAAATTAAATACATCAATTAATTGTCAAAAAAATAAATTGCTAGATTATGCAATTACCTATGTAATCAATAGTGACAGCCCTAATGTCTTTATTCTGTAGAGCTCAAATTGTGTACTAAATAGACTGGTTGTGCTCAGATAAGCAATGAGGTATTTAAATGAGGGTGTGTCCATAGCACAAGCCCCACCTCCTCTCTTTCAATTTATTTAAACAGGATTCATATAGATGCTCCATTTTTATAGTTGACAGTATATTCCCTTATGCAGAAAACTGACATAATCCACATGACAATTATTTTGCCACAATTTCCAATCAGCCACGATGACTCTGGTGTCTTAAGTTTGCCACTTTAGTTTCGCTCTGGATCTACAAGGCTAATATAGTTAACAATTAATGGAAGTTTATAATGCAACAGTAAGCAAACTAACCTTGAAATTAACTACCAAATCATGCTGACAGAACAAGGTTTAGTCTTGCATAATGTGCATACATTTACAATTTTTTGTGATTTAGTACTAGAACGTAATACCACACAGATACAATCAATTTATTTGATAATTTTGTGTTTAGAAAGTTATTTTTCATTTATATTTGTGTGTGTGTGTGTGTGTGTTTTTGTTGTTGTTAATTTCTGTAGCTGTTTAGTGAGAAACAGGGCTTCTGCAGTTCATTGTAAAGTCGTGCTCTTCGGCCTGAATGTTCTCCACAAGGGTGAGCTATCAGTACTTACAAGTAAATCACAGATGCCCAGAAATGAGGGTTGTATTGCCGATACATCGCAACTACATTTGGATTAACAGAGAAATTTAAAACTATTTCATAGTAGCTATGAAACATTTCATAGTATTTAAAATATGAGATGATTTATGCTTGAAATACTGATTCAGATGAGTCATCAATGCTGAGTGATTGATACATTCCTTGGCCTCCCAAAAAGAGGAAGGCAGCACGGCTTTATCCTGGCTTTTATCAAAAAAATACATGACATGGCAAAGCTGCATGAAAGCGCTTACTGTTGTTAGAAAAGAGCAACACAGGTTTGCTGTCAACACTGCAATTCTCCAGGCAAACCACTATCTCACAAGACCCAACGCACACAAACACTCGCGCACACACACACTGTTTAGTAGTGTGTCAGTTGCCTTGGCCTATCAGCTGCCCTCGTTTGACTGTAGTCGTTTCGTTGCAGATGTACTAAGACAAAATGGACAAAAAAAAGAAGAACAGAACGGTAATTTCTGTTTAAAAAGGCTCAGCACTCTACCTCTCAGCGTTCTGACTGTTCCTGAGTGCAGAGAGAAAACTTAATTGAGGAAGTTTTCTGTGAGAATGAACACTGAGGGAATAGAGACTAATTAAAAACGCTTTCATTGGCTCATCTTTCGGAGGACTGCAAACAGGCTCACTAAAACAACCTTGGCCCATTCAAACAGGCAAGCTGCACTTCTAACAGAGTCATACTTCTGCAAGCTGCTGGCAAGGTTGTGCTGCAACCTGTACACACACACACACACACACGCACATGCACACGCACACGCACACACACACATACGCGCGCACATGTGTACATAGACAAGCATTAATTTTCTCCTTAATTAAGCTGAAAGTGAAGATGAGGTTTTGTAGTTCTTACATGAGCAGCAACATAAAATACTGCGGGAGAGAGAGAGAGAGAGAGAGAGAGAGAGAGAGAGAGAAAGAGAGAGAGAGAGAAAGAGAGGGAGAGAGAAAAAGAGAGAGAGAAAGTGAGCAGAACTGTAAGGCAGTTAAAGTGAGTAAAACACAGAGGTAGAGAGAGAGAGAGAGAGAGAGAGAGAGAGAGAGAGAGAGAGATTAAAAAGAGAGATTAGAGAGGTGAGACAGGCTCTGCTGGTCAGTGTCTGCAGGCGTTTGTTTGGTGGCGGTGTAATGAGGCGCTGGTTGCCGTGGTGTGATGTAAATGAGGTCAGTGTTCTGCCGCTTCTCTGCCAGCGCCATCCTTAATTGTCTTCTTTGATCTGTGGCTAATTCAGCTAATTAGGAGCCCATTCTCAAAGCTGGACATTTTGCTTTGCTCTCGTTGAATAAAGAACCACGCCCGACCCCTCCCTAAACCTTCACACACACACACACACACACACACACACACACACACACACACCCACACCACATGCTGGGCTACAGCATCCACTCAGCTCTGACTGAGCAGAAACCCGACGACAGACAGATGAACAGTCACAAGCGATCAGGCAGCATGGCTGGGCACAGATGCTGCCTTCACACTCCATATGAACACACACTCGAGTGCGGACAAACACGAGCTCGCCGAGTCAGATACGTGCATTAAACACCAGCCCCCTGCCTTTTGGATCAGATTCTACACTTAAACACACACACACACACACACACACACACACACACACACACACACACACACAGATACATGCGCGCGCTCGTATGCAAATAACCCCCCAAACTCCAACCAGCCATTAGGAATGACAGTAATAGTCAGCCATAACAAAAGCATTTGGACATTTTAGATTAATTTTTCTCACTTGTAGCTCATTGAGAAGAGCAGAGAAAGTCTATTGAAAGTGTAGATTCTTAAGATTTGAATTTAATGAAAAGTTCAACCGTGTTTTCAGAGCAAAAAAAACACCCTTTGCATTTTTGATCTTGTCTGACATTGAAACAAATGGGAAAAAAACTGTTTGGAATGGAGAAAGGATGTAAATATATTCATAATTTATGTCATTTCTTTTATATATTACAGCAAAATGATGACATAGACTATAGTAATAATTCTTTGCTTCTAAAGTTCAAGACCCTAAACTTTATGATTATTCAGTTCTAAATCTTACGACTTATTAGCAGTAACTACTATCTAATATATAACTTATATAGTGAGAAATTGAACTGTGAGGAAACATCTGGCAATTTAGAGCTTGGGTTAAATTGTCAAAAATGTGCAACCACAAAATTACTCAAATTTAAGTTTAACGATCCAAAGAAAACGATGTATCTCCATTTCTTTCCCAACAGTAGAGGAATACAGTCACTAGCCTTTCTTAAGTGAAACTTTTGTAATGAATGAACCAACAGAAATGCTTAAAAGTGACTTGAAATAAAAATGCTATACATTAACGTACAATAAAAATAATTTATTAATTAAATTTAATAATTGAAAATGTATCATTTTGGAGATATTTATATTTCTTTGGATCTCTAAGATCTCACAGTTTTGCCTAGTCATCACATTTTTTGCACTAAATGAAAAAAAACCCAATGATTTTGGGTAGTTTTGCAAAGGGCTAAGGTATCATTGATAATGCCATTCTGTTAAAAAGAAGAAAATATTGTACTAGTTATTTATTGATATAGCCCAGGCCCAGTGGAACTGTATATTAGTGAAAAATTCAGTCTTGTTTAATACCAAATACCTAATTAATAGGTGATCAGTATCAGTGAGCCAAATAGAATGCTTATTTTGAAATCTAGGCTAGTGACCTAAACTCCTGTCAAAATGACATCTGCCTCTGTTATTAACATCTGCACTTGATTAGTCTGTGATCCACAGTCAGTCAGTATTCTCAATCCCAGCACCACACACTCTTTTATGCTTTAGGCCACACCCACATTTTTCTAAGCTGTTTAAAAAGTAAACATCCCACAAAAGAGTCACAAAAGGCATACATGTATTTACTTCAGTTTAGTAAAATTTTTGGCATCCAAGGCCGGTATGAGTTTTTCGGTTTGTTCTTAGGTATAAGCAACGCGCCAGTGTGTGAAATTTAGTGACAGTTCTACTGTGCACGAGAGGCTTCCCAACACAGTGACTGCAAATATACAGAGAATGAGGGAGAATCTCCGCCACTGATGTCGCCTGTCGGCACGAGTTACATGGGGAAACAACAGAAGCAGAAATACCAGCAGAGGCGAGTCTGATGCCTGTGGAGGGTGTTACTCTGCAGTGGTAAAACATTCTCCTCAAAAGACACTGATCTGCTTTGAAACAGAGGAAACATTGTGTTCCCACAGCAGAAATTCTTTCTCTCTCGCTCGCTCTCTCTCTCTCTGTCTGTCTGTCCTTCTCTCTGACTCTCCATCTCTCTCACTTTCTCTCCTTCCAGGCACTAAGCCATTAGTGCCTCTCACCTGTGGGCTCAATACACAGCCTGCCTCTGAGGCAGGCTATGGGGAATTCTGCTCTTCTCACACATCAGCAGAAGCAAAGCTGAAACTGAAAAAAGTCTCACAGCAACCTTGAGGAATGGCATTTCTTTTCCCCAAGCAGGGAAATAAAAAGTTCTTTCAGTACAGGGATTCTGAACTCTAGACCCCGCTGCCCGGGTACTGGCTCATGGTTTCTCACCTTCTCAACTGCAGAAGCAGGTGTATCAGGAAGGAAAATAAAGTGAACTGTGCAGGTTTCATGCAAACTTCCAAAAATGTGTGGATTTCCGCAAATGTGTGAAAATTCAGTTTTAGAGAAGATTATACTGCAAATCCTTTCTTGATATAAGTTACCTCACACTGTACATTTTTACATTATAGGCCACAATTCCACAATATTGCTTTGGTCAGTAAAAGCTTTGGTGATCTGCCGTAAACCAGGGTTGGCAAAAAAAAGGGTTGGAGAGGTTTTCATTTCAATCAATTAGGAGCACACTTGATTCCACCTGGTCTCAGTCTTCAAACAGCTCATGTTCTTGTGCTCCTGCGTGTATAAAACAAAAATCTGCAGGGCCACACTAGCCCTTCATGAATTAGATTTGACACTTTCAGGGGAAAAAAAAGTTCAGAGTCTTCAAGCCAGCCGGTGACCAAGCGGTTAAGGAGTTTTGCCCTGCTATCAGAAGGTTGTGGGATCGAATTTCATTACTGCCAGTGGCACCACTGAGGTATCCTTAAGCAAGGTACCGTGCTCCCTGTGTGTTGTGCTGTGGTGTGTTCACACATGAATAGTAAGGGACACTTTACTTCATGTCATATGAAAACCATATTTACATCGTTCAGAATGAATATCATGAGATTCCAGCAGAGCTAGACTCCCTAACTCACAGACAACTCTCCAAACACATCATGTCTCGTTTCCTCCCGAGACGTCTTCCCGTTCTTATTACTGGGAAGGTTCTCCCTTGCTGCTGTCGCCTTTGGCTCGCTCACCAGGGATTTCAGGCCCAGAAAGGGAGCCCGGTTTTGGCTACTGCACGTAAAGGAGCTGAGAGATGTGTCTGGAGGCTTTCCCTCGGATCAATACTAATCGTCGATAATAGACTGCAAAAACATAGCTCGCAGCTATTTTCAGCTTCCTGGTTCCAAAGAGGAGCGTTTATGCTCAGGTGTGATCAGACCAAACCCAATATGCCTTGAGGTCATTTCTTTTATGTGACACTGTGATGATATTGTAGTGATATTATTGCTGTTATAATAATACCCTACACTGCTATCATTAACCAAATACGTGGGACTCTCGCCCCGGTCAAAACATTGTTTTAAAGGTAAAACCACAACCAATAACACTCGCTCCTCATTCAAATTATCAAAAGGCTTTAAGTCCAAACAGAGCAAAAACATGCAATGTAAGAAATGGGAGACAATATACTCCAAAACTAAAGTGTGCATAATAATACGGGCCAGGAGCTGCCAAAGCTGTGGATGCACGCAGCCAGAGCGCAGATAGATCCCGCGCCAATCGGAGCATGGCCTTTTAGCCCAGATCTCAGCCCGAGATGCCGGTTTGACAGACGATGTGAGCTACAGTGACATTTCTCCTTAGCACGAAAGTGTGTGTGTGTGTGTGTGCTGGGAAGAGGCCAGAAGGATGTGTTACAACCCGAACGCTGCTGCCAATTTGCAGCAGGCTGTCGTTAGTGTATCTGCTAGCACGCTTGTGCGCTCCCTGGCCTAACCTGCAGCCCAGACAAACAAGCGTTGCTCTCTCTTATTCATTCACGGGCTCATTAGCATCCAGCCCATTAGCGCTAGCATTCCTGCTTTCCCCGAGCCTGTCGACCAGACAGCCTGTCTGTCAAGGAGAAAGGGCCGATATCCTGTCCTGAAACCCTAATGCCGTCTCTGTATGCTTCCTCTAAAACTTTATTTTTTCTACTTTCATGCTCCCTGGGGTCCAGCAATCGGCAGGTGTCCTGAGGATTGAATCCGATGTGAATGGGTTTCGGTGGGAAATGCTAATACCTGGCAAAACCTGGATAAGCGCAAGATACTGAGGGACGTAAACATTTAAATGACTGCAATTTGCAACTCAGACAAAGAGCATCAACAGCTTTTCTGGCTGTTCAGCTTATTTAGTAATGATTCAAAGCCAGGCAAGAAAAGAAATGCCCATTAATGACTTAATTTACAAATTAATGAATCTATGCATGTGTTCCATTTATATAGCCCCTTTCTGCTTCATCATATTAAATATTGCCTAATAAAGAAGATCCACTAAAATCTGGAAACACAAAGAAAGTATTTGTTTTTATAGAAACCACTGCATACCATGTAGGTTCAAATATTACAAAAATATTGTCAAAATACTTTTTTTAAGAATTCAGTGAACAAGAAGTGATTAAATTATAAATAATGCAATAATGCAGTAAATATATTATAAATAATATGATGACATCCGCCTTGAGACTATTTCTACTTTCGCAGCATGACGTCTGGGTAACAATTCTTCTTGTTCTACAGGTTTTCCAGTCATTTTACGATGTTCAACAGCTCATACCTACATGTCTGAAATTTCTTGATGGTCTACGATTTATCTGAAACATGTGAAGTTGCACAAGAAAAGCATTTTAGAATTGTTTTACACATTTATCTACATACAGCTACATTCCTACAGCTATACATCTACGTTGTATAGCTAATATAACATTCATCCTAATATCTACAACTAAACTGACAACCATTTTTAAATCTTTCTAGACGTAAATTGGTTGCATATTGCAGAAACATTTTAAACAGTACAGGTGGCTGCGTATTACATACGTCTTTGATCTGGGATCAAAAATGAAACTGGCTTTGACAGAATTCACAAAGGTCTGAAAATGCACAACTGTATAATATTTAAGCACAAAATCCAATTTGCACCACTTTGAACCACCCTAAATTGTAACAATACCCTCAAGCAGTCAGGATATATTCTGCTGGATTGTGGAGCCTTGTTAGTGGGAATTAAAAGATTCTAAGGGTTCATAGAGCTGGGTGGATCCCCCCTTAGATCCCTCTACCCATACAAAGCCCACAGCTAACCAGAGCACTGTGTTAACAAGCATTTTGTCTGTCAGGTTTGTTGTAATTAATTCATTTAGAGAAATGCAGGGGCAGATGGCAGCAGAGCAGGGAGAGCATCCCTCTACGATGGCCCTGGAACTTTCCACAGGGGGCCGATACAGATGTGAGGCTGAAGGGCCAACATCAGGCAGCGCCTTCCAACATGGCCTGACACACACACGCGCATGCATGCATGCACACACGCACACGCACACAGGCGCGCACACCCATGCACACACATACATGCGCGCGCACACGTGCACACACACATAGGCGTGCACACATGCAGACACGCGCATGCACGCACACACATACATGAGCGCACACGCACACAAACAAACACACACACACGCACACACACATATGCACACACACACACATATGCACACATGCATACGTGCAGGCACATGCACACACTATGTGAATATACATATTTATATGGCCCACATATACACATGCATGCACAAAGACACACACACAGAGGCCAGTGTGTTTCCAGTCAGGGCAACGTTTCACAACAGGGAATTCACTGAAGGATTTGAAATTTCAGCAACTTGGTTTTGTGCTTAAAAATGCATCTCCAGCCAGTCATTGCCACAGGGCAAAACTCTGCTCAGATGACCCGTCCTGAATACTGACAGTGTGCTCATGTTTGGTGGACAATGCCCCGTCTGGCCGGCATGTTCTCCGCCAGAACAGCTCGTTTCCCTGTCTGTAAGAACATCCAGGCCCGGCACACCCACTGCCTGAAAATGACCCCAGAGAAGGGCGTGCGCTATAAAAAGAAGGTAAGTGAAATTTCACGTTTGGAGAAACTGCTAAAATTAGATGCTTACGTCTGCCCCATTATTTTCTGTACAGCATGTGTGCCATGCAAGCTCGTGTTGCTCTTTTTAGGTTCCTTATTCACCCACAAAACCCTTGACAGACTGAATCATTGATATAAGACACAATTTCTGTTTTTCCCCTTCAGCAGTGTTTTAAGGGTGATGTCAGAGATTTTTAAATAGTTCTTATGTCATGTTCTGCATGCACCCGTACTTAATGCCTCTTATGGCGTGATGTGGGAATAGTGGTGTAACAACATGTAAAACATGCGAGAGTGTTTGCTTGCAGGCGGCTCCGCGGAGAGCAAGAAACAGCTAAACGTAACAGAGAGGCTGTCAGGGAAGCGGGGCAGCCAGGCGAGAGAGGCAATGCTCTGATTGGACCGGACCCTCCTGGGCTCCATCAGAGCCGCATCAGACTATGCTCTCCCACCTTGTGACAGATGGTACTGGAGAAGCTTGTGAGCAATCAACAGCTCAAAACGGCCAAAATGATGGAACAGAGCCTCACAAACAGGCCTGTTTAATAGTATCTAAATGGTCAAAATACAGTACAGCTGGTCAACTCCTTATTTTCTTCACTGGCATGTGATTATTCCTTCAAATCCCCCTTTAAAGATTCTAATTTGTGTATTATTTGTACTCACGTATACTGTCTATAAAAAAACTGCTATGAAATACTATCAAATGTAAAATGCTTATTAATAACCAAGATATCGAAGGGTCCATCCCTATATTGAACTTTTTGTCCCTGAAATCCACTTACATGATGACACCTGTGTGGTTTTGCATGCCAATAAACAACAAAAAACACTTTCACACAATAATTTCAAAACCTCTATTTAACACATTTTTGGTGCTGTGCCACTAATAATAGACAAATACTCACATGCTCTCTGTTCTGATTGGCTGCGTTATACTGTGCTTGTTTCAAAAGGCAGTCCTGGCTAAGGCGGTGTTTATAATTGAAATCATGTGAAAGGTCAGAGCTAAACTACTGTAGACAGAACAGTTGGATATATGTAATTGTAAATTAGTATTGATTTTTATGACATCGCAAAAAACAATTCATGCAAGATGGGCTGTTTTTGCAGTTTAGTTCCCACATGCAGGCTGGCGAGAAGACTTTTTAACTTTTTAACATTGTTTACACACTTCATCAGACTCTCATTTCCAAACGGCGAGGAAAATTTGGTTTTCCGTAATAGCAGCCCTTAGTAGTTTTTTTTTTCTTTACTTTTTTCTTCAGTCGAGCATTGTTCCAAATTAAACTTCAATAAAAAGGGTTGTTTAAAACATTCATAATAACATTTTTTTTTCTCTCTCTTTGCAGAAAACTCCACAAATAGAGGATTCAGTGGCTGAGAGAGATAATGTCAACTTAAAAAAACTTAATAAAACCTACAATGGCTCATTTAAGAGTACACTCATTTAATGTTAACCAATCTTCCTCACAAAGAGAAAGACAGAAGTATGTGTATGCATGTGTGAGAGAGAGCAAGAGAGGTAGAAAGAGAGAGCGGTAGAGAGAGAGTGGTGGAGAGAGACAACGAAAGAGAGAGAGAGAGAGAGGTAGAGAGACAGAGAGAGAGAGAGACAGAGAGAGAGAGAGAGAGAGAGACAGAGAGACAAAGAGAGAGAGAGGAGAGAGGGAGAGAGAGGGAGGGAGAGAGAGAGAGAGAGAGAGAGAGAGAGAGAGAGAGAGAGAGAGAGAGAGAAATAGAGAGCGAGAGAGAGAGAGAGAGAGATATATAGAGAGAGAGATAGAGAGATATAGAGAGAGTGTTAGAGAGAGAGAGGGAGAGAGAGAGGGAGAGAAGAGAGAGAGATAGAGAGAGAGAGAGAGGGAGAGAGATACAGAGAGAGAGAGAGAGAGAGAGAGAGAGAGAGAGAGAGAGAGAGATAGAGAGAGAGAGATACAGAGAGAGAGAGAGAGAGAGAGAGATAGAGAGAGAGACAGAGATACAGAGAGAGAGAGAGATAGAGAGAGAGATACTGAGATACAGATGCCAGAGTTGGATGGTGCGGTGCTGCCCTGCGGCTCAGTGCTGGTGGGGAAGAGGCTGATCCTGCCAGCAGCCCCGGGGGGGCAGAGTGTGAGTGCCCATTAGCCTGATGGGACCTGGCGGCTTGGCAAACTGGCATGCAAACACACACACACTGCATCCGTCTCCCAACCCGCTAATTAAAACCGCCACACGCAGACACTCGGCCCCACCGCTGATCGGAACTTAATGAGGATGCGCTGGGCGTGGAGGGCTTATGGCAAGGTGTTGCTTAGTAGATCACGGAAAAGGAAATCATTCATAACAACCAGGGAACTGTCCAACTCGGAACCGCCTACGTCCCACCTCAGCGCTACCCCAAATGTTTGAGATTAGGGGGAAAACGGATGCCCACAGTATGGTAGTGGTTGTTTATAAGTAAAAAACACTCTAAAAAGTTGTTGGTTCATGTACTTTTGAGTTTATGGACTGTAACTCAACACTAATAGTGTTGGAAATGACATGAAAGTGCAAGCTTGATGAAAAAAAAAAAAAATCACGCAAAACTGACTTACCTTTTCTGTTCTTAGGGTACCTCATTTTGTTTCTCACACACACACACACACACACACACACACACACACACACACACACTTCAAACTGTAAATAAAAAGTTTAAGCATGGCCTTTTCTGTTCTTACAATGACCACCACCAGGCTGATCTAGCAAAAGAAATCCAGACGAGTCTCAAAGAAAATGCTTCCCACTTCAGAGTGGGAATTACCAGTTTAGCTTGAGTAGATATTTTCCCCACTAAGCAGTCAGACGCTTCCCAACTCCAATAACGAATGCAATGTTCTAATGAATTTTCATCAATGCCTCATCAATGTCTCATGATGTACCATTGAAATCTTGCCTGGTAAAGTGAAGTGAATATGCAATGTAATTAGCCACGAGCTCAAACGAGCGCTGAAATCCAGATGGGAAAACTTGCGACAGGATGTGTGCAAACAGAGAGGGATGAGACAGAAGTAGGGGGTGGAAAGATAAATACCGAAAGATCTAGAAGGAAACGCATATGCATAGTAGAGCGAGAGGCATTTTTCTCCCGTGTACAAGGAAGCAGTTCATCAAATTAACATCAGGCCTAAGACAAAGCAATTTGCTAAAGGGAGGGCCACTATCGGTGACAAGTTCGCACTTTCCCAATAAGCAGACTTGCCTGTTTGACAAAAGACATTGTCTGATACAAATGTTTTATTCATGCCACTGCCTCCGCCGCCAGCACACTCGCCTGTCAGCAGACGAAAGGGAAAGCAGAGAGAAACAGACAGCGCTCGCGCCGATCGCGCTGGAGACGAGAGCGCCCGCTCTCAGGCTGAATCAATCCGCTCTACAGTGCAACGTGAGCCAGATGCAGACAGCTGATTTTAATGCAGTGTCCTCAGTCAGTGGGGACTCGTTTTTCTCTGCTAGTGCCACCTCCAGCGCCTGAGAATCAACCAGGGTAGCTGGGATTTGTGGTCGAGTTGAGGCCTGCTTACAGCTCCAACCAAGTCGGTCTAAATTAACAGGTTGGCACCAACAATTTGGTGCCAAAACATCTGAGCCTCCAGTCTTTTGCTTAATGCACTATGAGCCCATCAATACAACAAACAGCTGAGCCGGAAGTCCCAGAGTACCCTGGCAACTCCAATCTTGAGAACTCAATTCCTTACCCGGTTTCAAGCATTCGTGGGATTCCAGCTCATTAGGTAATTATCAAGCTCTTCATGATCATATGTGTTGAGGCAGAGGAAAAACTGTGAAGAGCAGGACTGTAAGTAAGAACATTCAACTTAAACGTTTTAATGACCTAATTCATCGGAGCAAGCCTGTTGTGGCACATAAAACATCAAAACATGTAGGACAGGGCTTCGGGTGGACAGAGCACAAAACAAAGGCTGGGAACCGCTGTGATGAGTCAATCCATTATTATCTCTACTGAGATCTTTTTCTCAAAGTGCGCTGGCCTCTCGTCCCTGATAATGCCCCCCTGTTGGAGTCCAGTGATAAGACAGGTCGGTGCAGTCAGGCGCACCTCCAGCAGGCCTCTCTCAAACTTTTTGAACCCCAGGAAGCAAGAGGTATAGAAAGAGAAGATTGGACAGTCATTCTCATCTCACTGCAGGATACTGGCTTTGTGTTCAACCTTGGACCACAGGGTGGCTGGAAAACCCCAAAACTCATTGGGGGTTTTCCCGCCACCCTGCTCCTTCAAGCACCTTATAGTGCCATTTGCAGTCTTTCACCAAATATTAAAATCCCATCATCACTGTTATTTATTTTATGACCGCTAGGGACTGCAATTCACTTGTTCTTATGTAGAAGAAGTCATTGATGAATGTTAATATAAGACGGACTTCTGTTAAACAGCAACTGCAATACTAGGATACATACGGGGGTCCTCGGGTTACGCCACAGATTTGTTCCTTCAGCAGTGACACACCCCAGTCTAAGTCTCTTACCGATCCTAACACAGCTGTAAAATCACAGAAAAAGGAGGACGCCAACTCCCTCACTAATGCACTGCATTACTGCGTATTCTTCCACCACACACAACCAAACTAGTTCGCCCACGTAGTCCGTAAGTATGACGCAAACGGCGTAAGCTGTGTCGTAAACTCAATGGTCACAACCCGAGGACCCTCCTGCATATATATGTATATATATGCGGATCAGGAGTCACGGATTCAGTCACACACTGATTTTTTCGGAGAACCTAACTGACAGTTTTGCGCGGAAATCTCCACAATAATGCAGAACCTGCAAATATTCTCCGCATTTTTTTGTAGCAATATGATTTTTTTATGGATTTTACTTCTAAATTATTAAGAAAAATTTACTAAAATTCTAACATAAATATGAAGGTAAATTCAGCTACATATCCATATAATATATAACTGTATAAATGCTTTAGGGGTGGTTAAATGGTTAATTATGCTGCACTCAGAGCAGGGGCGGACTCGGACCGAAACACAGCCTGGAGTTTCTTCCCCAGCTGTGCAGAGTCTGTGTCTCGGCTGAGAAAGACACGCCGACGGCCGCCGGGCATCAGACAGCCGATCTTTTCCAGAACGCACAGATTGCCAGTCCGCCCCCGACTCATCTTGAATCTTTCACTTGTTTTTCATTTTGTTCTTCTTAAAGGCCAGTAGTTTTATTACTGTAAATTAAATTAAAAGAGGCTGTTGAGCTCAGTCGCCGTCCAATGTCTGCTTTAACCGG
>JBBJLS010000002.1:1480715-1493750 GCA_037577275.1 Bryconaethiops microstoma
AGTGAGAGTGAGAAGGAGAGAGACAGAGAGAGAGAGAGAGAGCGAGAGAAGAAATAAGAAGAGAGTGGGAGATCGGTGAAGACAGAAATGAATATACAGAGAGAGAGATAAACAGAGTGAGTGAGAGAGAGAGAGAGAGAGAGGGGTAGAGAGGGCAGGGAGTGAGAGACAGGTAAAGAAAGAGAGAGAGAGGCAGAGAGAGAGAGAGACACTTTAAGATGTTATGTGAACTACACATTAACATGTTTAATTGTTCTCTATGTAACTCACTAAGGCTCAAAAATGACACTCAATCAGATTTTAATATTATTATAAAGACCTGAACCAAACTTCTCTGAAACCTCTGTGCCCAAGGGCGGTCGGCGCTACTTTTCTTATTGTGTCTCCGCTGGCCTCTTTCCCAGAGCGGGCCCGATCTCTAAATGTGACCATTATTCTGAACTCTTCTCTGGACATGAAAAGAGTAATCCTAAACACTGTCTGGAACATAAGTCCTGTTCCACTGCAGCTGTCTCTTCTTAAAACTTCACAAAGGTGTGTGTGTGTGTGTGTGTGTGTGTGTGTGTGTGTGTTTGTGTGACCTTAGAAAAATGCTGCCTGGCAGGTGTGTGGCATTTCCACAGTGTCCCTGCAATACTGACCTGTCGCCACAGGAGGGAGCCCTCTCCCCAGCCTGGTGGGTCACAGTGTCAAAGCCAGCAAGCTGTTTCTCCTGAACTTCTGGACCCCTGTAGCTGACGTTAGCATCTTCTTATTGAAACCCATTAAAGCAAAGGCCGTTCAAAGTGATGTAGCCACGGTGACCGAGGGAGTATTTAAAAAAACTCAGTCTTTGCCTAATTGAGCCCTTTTGAACTCTTCTTACAAACTCGCCACCACACCAGTTCAGTGGTGGGATGTTTCTCTTGCCACAAATCTTTACGAATGTTCCCTTCCAACGGCATCTTCAGCTGTTTATTGTGCAATTCATTCTCCGGGATTACGGTGCCGAGTTTCCCCGGGTTTGCTAAAGCCTCGCGATGCTGCGTGTTTGGCTAATCTAATACATAACTCCATGATTTGTTTAATGGATGAGGCTTAACAGTGCAAGGCCCGCCAATAAAACCCGTGCCTCCGGAGGCCCTCCCGCGCATACTGATTCCACACACACAATATCCAAGTAATGAAGCGGCTTTATCAAACTAGGCAGGGGCGTATTTTTACTGGTGTCCCTCATCCCCCCCGCTATCTCTCATTACACTCGCTGCATTCAAAACACACCAACAGCATTCAGCCGCGTGGCACAAAAGACCCACAGCACTGCGCTTTGGATAGCCACGATGATTCACATTTCAGGGGGAACGCCGTTCCCAGATAAACGAGCATATCAGCAAATATGAACGGTCACACCACAAACCGAATGTCAATAAAGCAAGAATATGATCAGGGACATTAATTGCCTCTGCAGTGGGCAAAATGCTAAACGTGGCTACTTTAAGGATGGTGACTGGTTTAAGTGGAATATGGCGTAGCCTCCTCATTATATTTCACACGTCCATGAAAAGCGGTGGAAAAGAAGAGCAATTCTTGTAACAGGCCCCTTTCTGAGTTCCTACCAATCTTCTAATGCCAGCAATATGGTCATCGCTGGTGGACATTCCTATACAGCCATGGGAAAAATTTTTTTTACCACTTTTCTTCTGTTCATTTTTTCTGTTCACTGTTGTGTGTGTGTGTGTAAAATGCACAGGTCTCTATTCTTCTCTGAACTATTGCAGTGTGTGTGTGTAAAAATAAGAAACGCCTCCATATGTGTTGTGAGTGCAGTAGTGAGTGTGAGTGTGTGTGTGTGTGTGTGTGAGTGCAGTAGTGTGTGTAGAGCAGCTTTTCTCTGTGCTGTATTCCAGCAGCTTCACTCCTGATTCAGTTTCTGATGGATGAAACAGAGTCACACACACACACACACACACAAACACACACACACACTCCGCTCTTAACATCACTGTTTTGATTGTTGCAGTTGTAAAATAATGTGTTGTGTTGTGCAGTTTAACATTTCCAAGGTATAACATTTTTTTGTTTGGAATTTTGAATCAAGTGTTGGTCAATAATGTATAAAACAATACTGTCATGCACATTTTACACACACTCCCACACACTCCCACACACTCCCACACACTACAAAAGCAATAAACAGAAAAAAAAAATGATGCAGTCTCTTATTTTTTTCCATGGCAGTATTTATGTGCTGTTCCAGCCAAGATCTATTCTCAGCTTCAGATGCTCCACCCTTGGGTGCATGAGATTTACAGTGTGACACTATGTCCAGTCATTAACACTGTTGTTGGCAATGCACACTGCCATGTGAACGCACTTAAATGTAGTGGTTTCAGTCTTTATTATCAAGCTGTATTCTAACCAGTATTCAGCAGTTGCCTGTTTTGTGTACCAGGACACCAATTAAAACGTTCAAGCAAGCTGTAGGTGCTGCACTAATAATAATTTTTAAAAAATTCTACCTAAATGATATTCGGGGTATTTGCTGCTTTGTTTCGGGCGGGTCTGTTTTTGTTTAAGCAGTTGGGCCCATACCGTTTTGTAAATCTCTCTTAAAAGGCATTTCTTGTCTATGCTGATCAACAAAACTCAGCAGTCTCTTAGGTGACAGAAGTGATTGTACATATTATACACTTTTATCTGGCACGTATGAGGTCTAGTTCTAGACAAGATTCACTGTCCATGTAAGGTGCTACCAGACTAATTCATGTCTGAATGTTGGTACCCATCACCTTGAAATGCGCTTTGCTATCTCCCAAGGCTCCTTTACAGCTATCCTAATCTACTCATGATTCTTAAGTATGTTTCCTGTAAAGTGGAAGATTTGTCATTTGTATGGGGAGCAAAGCAGGAGATCAGATTCAACACACGCTCCCTGTAGCTTCATAAGGAGCTTAGTAAATCTTAATTTAAGAGCAGCATTGTTTTTTCCAAAGGAGCAATCAGCTGGCATGCAATTCAAGTCTTGCAAACAAATAACATTCTGGAGGAATGTGATTTGGGATGTAGACAGAGTTTGGCTCAGTGGCTCATTTGCTACTGCGTCTGAACCCTGGAAAGTTGGCATTCTGGGGAAACAAGACAAAGCTCTTTAACATCTGAGGTGAGATGAGAGGGACCAAAGGTGCTGTATGCCTTGTCCAAAAAACAAAAAAAGGACAAAAATACAACCAGGTCTCGTACTTCAGTCCGTGTGTGCTGGCGCATATTTAGGAGGAGGATGTTGATACTTGAGTCAAAATAATTATGTATTTCCAGAAACCTGATGCGAGAAGTGCGCTCTTTAGTTTCTTTCATTCCGATATTGATTATATTTTCCCAGCAGTTCCGTGGCTTTGATACCTCAATTTCCATAAATGGCACTGGGAGCACGGAAAGTTCAAAGCCGTTTGATGTCCAAAGCATAACACCATGGACACGACGAAGCAATGAAGTACAAACAATTTTGATTCCCTACAAAGGGCCTGAGAAACATCTCAGATCCTTGTCAGGAGATGCAAAAAATGAAAAGTTGAAAGGCTTGCTGAGTGTACTTATCATTAAAACTTGACGAAATGCTTGGACAGAGCATGTCTGGGTGGACTGAGATGAGAAGCGAAGCCTCACAGTGGCCTGTTAGATATGGAAAAGGTCTTTTTCATGGTGGTCTGATTCAGCCTGGAGGCAAATTCCTGTTACAATGACATGATTTAAAACGTATGCAAATTATGACATTTTAACTTACATGATGATGTACGTTGCATCATTAACGTACATCTCCTGTGATGGAATGGCGACCTGTGCAGGGCGTTTCTCTGCCTTTCGCCTTATGGGCACTGCGATGCGTTCCAGTATGCCCACCACTCTGGTTAGGATTAGCTCGGAACTTCTTTTTTCTTACTTACTTTCTTTTCTAAAAGTGGTGGTGGTGGTCTAGTGGGTAAGATACTTGCCTCTGGACCAAAAGGTCATGGCTTCAGATCCTACCTTCAGCACCACCACTGGGCTCCTGAGCAAGAACTCCAAGTTGCTCCAGGGAGACTGTCCCCTGTAGTTAGGAAGTCACTTAGGATAAAAGTGTCTGCTAAATGCCGTAAACGTACAGGTTTAAAAATGCATGTTTAAAAAGAAAATAGTTTCGTTCAGAGATCACAAAATTGATCCCTGATGATCCCTGATGATGCCACATAACTGGCCTCGTTCTCTGGGTGGGTAGGAAGGCCCTCCCTCTCCCCTCTCATGACCCCATGTGATGCTAGGTGATGTAACATAGTTAGCAGTTAGTGTTCTCCTCCAAGCATGTTCAGCCCAATTAGGTTGAGCCCAGTTTTGGGGCTTCACATGACTCTGAGGAAAAGTGCCAGCCTTTCATCAAACCTCCCAGCGTTTGTAGCACTGTGTGACAGGAGAGTCCGAGCTAGTGGGAAAAAATATAATTTCTGTGGTAGTAAGCTAGTGAAGATTGGTACGGATCACACTTTATTAAGACTGAATACAATGGAAAGAGCAATAAATATCCACCTGACTTGTGTATTTGTACTAGTCAAAGTAAATACGTACCCAAGGGTAGAAAACACACATGTAATTGTACTTCAGTACTTCAGTACTTTTTACTGTATCCAGTACAGTATTTAGTACTGTTACTTAACTACATCCTGAAATATGCATTCATTCAAGACTCTTGCCAATCAGTCCTGGTCTCACGCACTTTGATTCACATTTTATATTACAATCAAATACATTTTGTTTGTTGTGGTTATTATTTTTTTACTTCCTCTTTGAAATGGACTTCTCCTCCATGCTATTCTGTCCAGCAGCCAGACGAGCAAATGTAGCTCAACCCAAAACCGGCCGAAATGCAGCCTTTGACAAGCGCGAGAACAGAAGGAGGAGAGAAGTATTCATCTCACGATGGCCTGTCAAACACACTCCTCCCGTCTGACAGCTAACCCTGTTGAACCAGGCGCCTGAGCTGAAAGCTGGAGGATGATGTCCTTACTGTGGCTGACACGAGTCTGACCTGTTTTATTGAGAATCCAGATTCGAGGGGGAAAAGGCCAAATGTCATATGATGGGCGTTATTGATGTTGAAGGTTTTCCGAGGGAAAAAAAAAAAGACAGAAAAAGACGCCCAGGAGCATGACAGCCTCACAATACGTGGCTCAATCACAGTATTTGTGACCACCGTAACAACTAAACAGTGCTCTAAAATCGCAGAGACAATGTCTTTATCCCTCTGCCCGGCATCAGTCTGCCACGCATTCTTAAAATAAAGGCAATCAAATAACGTTCCCATGGGAAAAAAACAGCAACAGGCTGTTATAATTCATCACCATTATAAACATCATCATCCTCATTAGTTTAGAAGTCTTGTCTGTAACAAACCTGTTCTATGGACATAAAATGCTTTATTATTAAAATATGTAATTATTGGTTTACACATTTTTTTTTTTAAAGTGTCCATGAAGACATACAGTACATGAGGTACATACAGTACAGAGACACATAGAATATTTAAGCCTTGGAATGTAAGCTGCATGGATCCGAGCCAGAAGCACAACAAATGGTAAATTGTCATCATACGGTAAAACATCTCTTATATGGAAGTTCCCCCGGTTTGTGTTGGTGCTCAGTGTGTCAGTCGTCATGCTGAGCTTCAGAGCAAATACTAATTCTATGTCATGTAGAACCAAAGTCTATGTGTTTGCCCAGTGGTGGACTGGTGACCAGTATACTGGCGTCCTATATAGCTATATATCTTTCGCCCTGTGAGCGGTGGGAGAGTCTCCAGCCCCCCCACCACAGCTGTTACACAGCTCAGACTATAAATAGATGAAATCTTTGTTTTGTCATAATAATTCAAAATAGGCCTGTTACCATCACAACCAATTTCTTTTGATTTTCATCCATTTAAACCCAATGTACCATTCACTCCCCCAGTCCATCTACTCCATATATAGGAATCAAGCTGCAAATGCAACTCATGTGTGATATCTGCTCCTGTTCATGAGTTTCAGAAGGTTATTTTGGAGACAAAGTAAACAAAAAAACAAAAAACAAATTGATTTGCTCCCTCACAAATCAAATAAAAGCCACAGAACTCTGAAATGCAGAGTAGATGAAACGTCAGGTCTTTGTGCGAACGAAGTCTTCTTCCATGCATCTGTAATTTATCCGAGGGGAGCTGCTCAAATCAGCGATCTGAAGCAACAGAACTGGAATACCATACCCTGGTCATGAACGTGCATGAACTCCAGAAGTAAGTCATGGAGCTCGGTTAGAGGACATTAACAGTATTCCCTGGTGCCGGCATAAATCAAACATCAGCCTTACACAACCTCCCCATTGACCTTGATCATGTGAGAGCACTTGGCAGCCTTCCACACGGAGATGTTTTCACCTGCAACTTAGCATTTAGTGCTCTCTTGTGAATAATGCGGTAGATATGAGGTCAGGCCACAAAAATTATGTGTGTGCTATTATTAACCTGAGCGGCAGCCCTCCAGGCACAAGGTCTGACCACAGAGATTAGTAAGACCCCACTTAAGCAAACGGTCCGCGCAGACTTTAGTAACTGGGTGATTTCTGTTTTTTATTGAATAAAGAGTGTTTTGGGGACACTGTAATTACTTCAGAGCAAATACTAATTCTAGGCTAAATGCTACCGCTAACCCAAGAAACCGATATTCCTCCCATAAGATCCTTCCATATATCTCTTCGGACCAACATCAACTGCAGCAGAAGGGGATTGAAAGACGTCTAAGTCATTTGTTAACATGTCTTGTATCCGCAACTGTAATTTGTATTTCCCAAAATACAGTTGATGGAGATTTGGAAATAAGCAAATTTGCTACCGATTACCTCACTTGGGAAATAACCCCTCAACCCTCACCCCAGCAAGCTGTGATCGGTATCATAATTGTGTTCATAAATCTGAACATTTATTATGGCAAATAACTATTGGCACCACATATCGGTCATCGCTCTCCTCGTTTACTAATAACTGGTACCAGCCCTGAAAAATACAAATCAGTCGAAAACCATTAGTCCACGCCAATCACGTGTGGTGGATGTGCTGATGTAGTGTCGCCTCACCTCCTGTTTGGGGACGCTGACGTAGCCAGGGTGGGGTCGGAAGGCCTTGTGTGGCTGCCGGGAGAACATCCAGCGGCTGCTGAAGCTCTGGCCGAGCACAGGCTGCAGTAGGAAGTAGGGCTTCTCGGAGTAGTTCACCACCACCACGAAGAGGGACACGGCCACGATCAGGCCGGTCGCTATCACTGACTTCTTCTGTAAGGGAGGGGAGAAGAAGGCGGAGAAGAAGAAGAAAAGTGAAGCTGTCTTGTCTGTTCAATTCATAACTCGATGCTGTGGTAGACACAATGGGGAAAGCAGTAGAAAATGTCAGCACCCAAACAGCTACAACACAAAGTTTGTCCGAGAGAGAGGACATTAATATACTGCATGTAAATACCACCCAGACGAACGGGAACGAGGGAATAGCAAAATAAAGGTCAGCGGTGATCTCCATCACTGTTCTCTGAAAAATCTCCATTCAGGCACTTTATTAGAAACTCCTACCTTGTGCTTCCACCCACTGTCCACTTTATGAGCTCCATATCTCTTATCCACCAGAGTCACGTGTAAAGACTGACCCTTGGTCAAGCTGCGTGATTTATCGATTTTCTGAATAAAATAAGTGACATTTTCTACAGAAATATAAAATATAGTATTTTCCTGCAAAATTTAGTGCACAATTTCTATTGGAGTGCTTTTTTTTTATAAGCCTCCAGTTAGTAACCCTCCTTCCTAGCTCCAACCTGTATCTAACATGCTCCTCCTTACTTAACACTCCAGTCAGGGGATTCTGAAGAAGCATTGATTCTGGAACTCGACTTCTCAGGAAGGTTGTTCTCCAGGGCCAGGGTCGGTGACCACCGGGGCCAGAGAACGGCTAACACAAACTGTGTATCAACAGGTGTGAAGGTGAAGGGGTTCCTGAGTGTCCAGCTTGTGTATTTCATCGCAGTCCCTCTATATGTTTCTCTGAAGTGGCTGGCAAGCGTGTTTATTCTCCAATAACTCTGGATGCAGCGCGCAATGGCTTTTGTCCACTGAGAATAGACTAAAATGTGTACCAGGTGCCGAAGTCAATTTACCAGGCGAGTTATTGCCTTGGTCTAGCACCTGCCAAGTGGGAAGTGTGTATGATTACATCTGGAAGCCAAATTACACACCAACATCTCTAGTGTAGCATTCCTGCTCCCATCCAGGCCGAGGAGCGGGACATTAAATATGAATAAGGCGGTTTTCCGGCCCACCTCCCGCACGGCTCCACACTGGAGTTAAATCACGAGCAGAGAGGTGGAAAAGAGCTCGGGCCAGTGAAAACTCCATCATTGTCCCTCCAGGCTTACCCATCTAACCCTTCAGCTTCATCCAATATGACACATACTGCACTCACCAAGTGGTCTGCTCTTTATACTCCTGCCTTCAGACGCTCGGAGGTGAAATGGGTTATTTATGCCTAAACGCTGGGAATTAAACTGAGAATTAATGATGAGAGGTGGTGGAGATGACTAACAGGTGGCAGGACGGGCTACACTTGAGACAGGCATTGGATCCATCATCATGGTGTCAAAAATGAATGCTAATTAGAAACAGTGCTCATTTCTTCAACAAAAGCGAGATGATAACTAAATACAAAATGCACTTATGATTAAACATATTACCATTTTCATCGACAGCAAGACGATAATCTCAGAGACAGGGCAAGCAATTCATCCACCACTGTTCTATACTTTTTCATCCAATCACCTGTGCACGGCCATGTATTGCATGCTTGGTGAACTCACTTGATAGGTCTTGACGAAGAAGAAAAAAAACTTATGGATGCATTTTAGCTTCATTACAACTGAAAATAAAATAGTCTGCAAACAGGATGCGTGCAAAGTAAATAGGAATAATACCACAAACCTCACAAGACATTTGAAGGCTTACCGCCAAAAAAATCTATGATCAAACAGAATCAACTTTAAGGCTTGACAAAACATTACACTGAGAAGGAAGTCAGTGCCACTCCTATTATCTTAGCCAGACAGCTTCTTCATTTAGATTGTCCCCTACTGCTCTGCATTATTTTTATCATAATTATTATTTTTTTTATCATAAATATTATTTTTGTCGCCACTATTACTCTTTCCATTTCGTGCAGCTGGGTGTCCTAGTGGTTAGGGCCTTGCCCCTGTGATCAGAAGGTTGTGGGTTTGAATTCTATGACTGCTAGTGACACCACTGAGGTTCCCTTGAGCAAGGTACCATCCCCACACAATGCTCCACGGATGCCGCACATGGGTGGCAGCCCCCTGCTTCGCTTGGTGAATGGGTTAAATACAAAGCAAGAAGTTCACACTGATGACGCTGTGTGCTGTGGTGTGGTGTGTTCATGCATGACTGTAAGAGGCCACTTTACTTTTTCATTATTTACCATTAAAAGGATCACTATTATTGATGATTCATTTTTCTTTGTAAAATAATTATGACTATTATTGATGATAATTATTATTATTGTATTTGTAACATGACGGCGGGCTCCTGATCCTGCAGCGTCACGTGGCTGGCGCTCCTCCCTCGGCCGTGGCAGCACGCGCCCATCTACCCACGGCCTCAGCACCACGGAGAGCTCCTGCGCTCCATACAAGTATAGGAGGCCGACGCAGCAGACTGAGAACCAGAAGACACCGTCGCTGAGAGGCAAGGTGTATTTAAAGGGCCATGCCAGAGTGGAGGGAGACTGGCGTTGATGTTACTTGGACTCACAAACCAACATTGTCAACTCTCTCCATATTACAGACTCCAACCCCAAAGATCTCTCACGAACCCCCTGATAAGCCGCTACCAAGAACACGCTGCTTGGTCCAGTGACTGGAAAGTTTACGTTTAAAAATGACAGATGGAACGGCAAAGCATTTAGGAGCTAAACCGGCGGTCCGAGCCAGAACAGCCCGATCCCAGCACCAGCGGCCCGCCACACTGGACCAGGCAGGCAGACCCAAACTGACCCGTCTACCTGTTACCCACTAACTAACTCCCCAGCAAAATGGTCTCTGTCGCTGAGTTTATTTTGAGATGTCTTGTATGCTGGAACCCTTATATTAGGGGGGTGAGGTGCCACGCCCCCCCAATTATCCACCCAGCGATTTGTATGAGTGAACCACGTGAGATGTAATTACATTAAAATGTGACACTGCTGTATTTTGGCCTCAAAAAATTAAAACGTTCATGAAACGAATGAAGTTTCCTGTCCTAAAAACGACGGCATGACCAAGCTTGGCGCAGTTCTTGGGCAACAAATATTTCCTTCTCCAGGCGTGAGGGTATCGACTTCTGAAGCTGCGAAATTTCCGTCACCACTAAATCCTTCTGCGCCCGCATTCACGTAAAACTGTTTAAATGACACAGATGTGAAAATAATGCCGTAAGACAAGATCCGATTCAAGGACTTGCGAGATGACGGACATTTTCAATTACTGATAAAAACCCATCGCAGCACGGACGGGGCTTCAGAAACATCATCGGGGGATCGCTGTCAGATGAGCTTCAGTGCCTCACTGGCCGATAAACCCGAAGAGTCTCGCTGAAGACAGCTGAGCCTCGAAGCACTTGGTTTCATTAAATATTTGGAGGGATATAAAAGCACTTCACGACCAGGATTTCTTGGGCTTGAAATATAAGAAAAGATGGAAACCTCAAACCTTCTAAACGTTGTCAAGCACTTGTTTACAGATAACATCATACAGCATCAAAAATCATACAAGCCAGTCTATAAGGTATTGAACTTCAATGAAGTGTGTGACTATTTAGGCCTGTAGTTAGTGCCATGCTAACTGGTGGGATGTAACCGTCCTTTACTGGCTGCTTTAGTCTCATGACTCCTAAAGAAGCAGATGGTTTGGCTGATGGACTACATTTGGGCTGATGACTTTTCGACAAACTTTGATGATGGCATCAGATGAAAACATCTTATGAAGGCCTAGCTTTGATCTCCAGAGAAGAGCTCTGTCTGGACATTGGGTAAAGGGAATGTCCAGCTTTCAAAGTCGTCCAGCAAATGAAAAATCCCATACGCGCGGCATACAACTTCATCATAAGAGTGTTAATGTTCATCACGTCCATGCTTTTACATCACAGCCCTGGCCCTGGAGGACCCCAGTCCTGGACAAGTTATTGTTGTCCTGCTTCAAACATTTATTTAAAAAAACAGTCTGCTTTTGATTATTAGAACGAGAAGAATGATAAAAGAAGTTGACTGCGTATCCAGAGGGGCGAACACTCTCTCAAAATAAAATGGCAAAGTGGAAACACCAAGTGTTCTTTTAATAGCCCATTGTTATATCAGTATATCAATTAATATATTAATTTGTAATAAAGATTGACATTGTTCGTCAAAAATTAGCGTTTATTATAAACACTGAATGCCGAGAAGCTAGTTCCTTCCTAATGGTTGCATCTCTTTCTGGCCAAGAAGTATGTGGGTTTGATCGGGCACTTGTGTGGGGACGGCTTGATCATCAGTGTTTCCCCTACCATTAAACAGGCCACATGTAAAGATGGACATTAGACAGTAGGAAGAAGCATTCAGTGTTTGTGATACATGCTCATTTTTGACTAACACTGTCAACCTTTATTATTAATAAATATATCCACTGATATATAAATACAACAGTGGTGTACATTAAAAGACGAGAAGTTCCATCCTAATGGCTGAATCTCATTCAAGCCAAGCAGTATGTGGGTTTGATCGGGCATTTGTGTGGGGATGGTTTGGTTGTCAGCGTTTCCTCTACCACTAAACAGGCCACAGGACAACATGGACATTAGGCAGTAACTCTTTAATGGTAGGGGAAACACTGTCAATCAAAACTCCCCAAACGAGTCCGTGAAAAATTGTGGGCTGCACAAATTGAGGGCCCGTTAAAGCGGTTGCATGCTAATCTAGTGCAAATGAAAAACAATGGTCCGATGCGAATGGAGCCTTCGTTGAGACGAAAGCTCGTCTGTCAGTGCGGAGGCCGAAGGTGTGGACACGGAAAGGGTCTTTGAAGTGTTCTGATGGCTTGCCTGGTACTCAGCTCATAATGGGGGTGGCTGTCAGTGAAGCCGGCGGTCTCAGATCTCACACATCAAACGTCTCAGCAAGGTTCGGAGGCCGGCGCTTCTCGCGAGCACATCAAACACGCAGAGATGACGTGCCACAAAAAAAACACGGTCATTTACAGTTCACGCTCAAATGTTTTGCAGAGTGTTACATCACCACCTCATTTGGAGCGGCATGGAGAAAGACACAAAGAGGGGGAGGGGGGCGTTACACAAGATCCTTATCTTTGTGCACACAGGCCGGAATATCTCCGCACGTCCGGTTCGGCCCGCTCTGTAAATAATCGGCCTCTTTTATGATGCAAGGATCCACACTTCAGCGGTGCGGGCGGCCGACTCACACGGGATACTGTTAAGGCTGTCGGGGCCGTTACTGTAAGATATGAGAGAGAGAAAGAGAAAGAGACAGAGAGAGAGACAGAAAGAGAGAGAGAGCATCCATCTGGCCCATACTTGTCACTCTCATCGGTTTTCATGGCACGGAGGAAAAAAAAAAGAACAGGAAAAAAATTCCTTCACCTTCGATTTCAATCTGAAGCCACAGATCACGGCAAAATGATGCGTCAAATCTGGGGGCAAGGCGAGGGCTCGGGGCGGGGCAGGCGGGTACGTGGGGGGGCGGGGTAGAAAGTCGATGAACTTCCACAGCCGGCCGACATATGACTTGCCTCATCATCCTACTATCCATCAGGATAATCATCGCACAGGCTCTGCGTTCTGCACAATTTCACCCATTACCATCCCTTCAGAGAGAAAGAGATTGGAGAGAGGAGGGGGGAGAGAGAGAGAGAGAGAGAGAGAGAGAGAGAGAGAGAGAGAGAGAGAGAGAGAGAGAGAGAGAGACCCCACACACCATATCCCCCA
>JBBJLS010000002.1:1522198-1532691 GCA_037577275.1 Bryconaethiops microstoma
GAGAGAGAGAGAGAGAAAGGGAGGGAGAGAGAGAGAGAGAGAGAGAGGGAGAGAGAGAGAGGGAGGGAGGGAGGGAGGAAGAGAGTAAAAACGGTTGTGAAAATGTCTTTGTGGTTAATTAGCTCAGTTTCACATTCAAAATATGCAAAAACTAAACTTTTTAACTAAATCACATGGAAACTGAACAAAAAGCAACTGAACTGTTTGGTCTAATTTATTTTCACTTTCTCATTTCTCAGGTCTAGTAACTAACATCACAAGCAGAGGCCAAGTACCCTACGCCATTCATCAACATGGGGACCAATTTCACAACACACTCATGAAATACACAGCTGAAGACACCCCATCCATCGTTACAGCAATAATTAAAAGGTCTTATACAGCAACTGACAACATTCTCTTCCTACAGGATAATCATTTTAAACTCACATCCAAATCAACTCCACAAAACAGAATTAAGTTTTTGACATGGCGATTCCAGGCCCCTGACCTCATTCCCATTGAAAACCTGTAGCATAAACTGAAGAGGAGAGTCCAAAAGAGTGGGCCTGGTGGATCTGGAGAGATTCTGTATTGAGGAGTGGTCTCAGAATGCTCACTCTGTGTTCTCCAATCTCATTCAGCATTATAGGAGACTTAAGGCTCTTATACTGGCAAAGAAAGGCTTCTGGGTGCCAATAACTGTGATGTATTTTAATAAACATATTTTGAGTTATTTTAGATTTCTTAAAATTGTTTATGTCCTTTTTTACCCATTTGGTATCACTTTATAATACGGCTACATATTAATGCTTTAATCTGGGTTCATTAAAATGTATTACTTTATCAAAATGTATCATAAATGCCTTAAAAATCAATAATAATGTTAATTACAACACATACATAAAGTTAGAACATAAATAAAAAATGCCAAGTGCTATTTGAGACAAATATAATTATTGAAGTTCACTGTTGGTCTTATTAATTATATCATAAAGACCTTTAATAAGCAGTTATAACATAAATGAAAGGGCAGCAGAGACCTGTCATTTGAGATGAATTTGAATGCACAATAAAACTGATGGAAACGACAAAATAAGACCAGTGGCCAGTAAGATCTGAGCTTTAATGGTGTAGATTACTGGGGGTGTACTATTTGGCAATGGGTCACTGCTGCTCTTTTTATTTTATGCGTTATAACTGTTAATGAAAGTTTTTAAAGTTATGTATGACCTAATTAACAACCCTTAATAAGCACATTTGAAACCACTGATAAACTCTTCATAAGGATGCTCTTAACACCCCCATCTTTACCAAGGGTGTCAATCATTATGGTTTAAAAAAAAAAAAAAAAGTATGTATTTTCACTTGGCAATGTATAAAAACAAAGACGTGTGCACATTCACATACAGATACACACATACTCACACAAACACACACACGCACACGCACACGCACACGCACACGCACACGCACAAAAACACAGGATTCCACAGTGATACACACTCAGGACTCATAAAGATACCCATAACACCCACCACTTGGACAAGCTCTGAGGCAGCAGTTCACACATACACACGCTGTGAAACACACTCATGGTCAGAAACACACATGCTGGGTGTGTAGTAGCTGGAAAATCTGTGATCAGAAAGGAAGAGAGGGAGTTTTTCTGCTCAGCCAGAGCAGGTGTGAGGTGTGAGGTGAATCATTGTCTCAGTTCCACTGACTCTGGACTGGTGTAGAGGTGATGGGGCGGGAGCTGAAAAGCCTCCATACACACTGCAGTGAGTGACAAACAGCAACCCGAACGAGGAGGTGGACCCGGGGCATCCAGGAACGCGCGTCATCAGCAGCCGTGTTCCAGTAACCCAAAGGAACAGCTTCATTTAGCGATTCAGTCCTGCTTCATTCATTATTTGGTTTAGTCATTCATCGCCCCATACGGGCCTTTCATTCATTCACAGATGAAGCTCGCCATCTCATCTGTCAGTGGCCTATACTGATCGGTTGAGTCAGCCGAAAAGTCTTTCCAATTTGAGGGAAACCTGCTCGACGCTCTGTGGTCAATTCTCTGGTGTGAGGCACTTTCACTATTATTCATGAAAAGACTGCGGAGAGACCTGACTCAGAAATTTGCAGGCAGCCAAGCCGTCCCCGTCGCACGTGAGAACGTGAGGCGCTAAGAAAAAAAAAAGAAAAGAAAAAGCGCACCTGTTACAAGCAAAGCCCGTGCTGTTACCTGTAAAAGAGCGAGGATTATGAAAACACCCTCGCCACATTTCAGTAAGGCCACAGAAAAGGGAGAAAGTGAGACAGCTCAGATCGGAGGAGACGGGCCGTGGCGACCTTTTGCAGTTTCTCAGGTGCCAAACAGCACTGACTCGTCATCTAACGGCGTGAGAAAGAGTGGATTACATGCGAGCAGAAATTACGCCACGGAAAGGATACTACTCCTTTTGACTGGATTTGAGAAAATAGACAACTTTGTTCACACACACACACACACACACACACACACACACACACACACACACACACACACACACACGTATGTATTTATGTTTTATTTATTCATTTCTTGCCTAATTTCATTTCATTTTCTTTTTTGGCCACGACAGAACATATTTCGAACAAAAACACATAGGACAGAGCCCTCAAATGACTCAGGGCACTTGAATGAGGCAATTTCTGAAAAGTCAAGTCAGCCTGGGGAAGACCACTCAGTCAGTAGGTCTGGGGTACCGACATGTCATTGGGTCAATGTATTGGAAACTAAGTCGCATGAGTAAGAGATAGTGATGATTCTGATGTCTGGTTTTGTCATGTTCTCGGTATTTCTGGAGAGAAATTTTTTCACACAGTTCGATTCTTACAGTACAGTGGAAAGTGGCTGAATGTCGACATCTCAGAGGAGATTCCGTCTCCGTGGCTAGAAGTGAGCTGTGCCGCAAAATGGAAATAAAAAGAAACCCAGCGGTTTGGTCCAGTGAACTAGGACAGCACCTGCAGACTGTATGTTAGGAAGTGGATAGATAAAAAAAAAGAAAACTTCTCCTTTACACACATGACTGGCACAAGGGCACTGAGAGAGGTGCTTAATTTAAAAAAATAAAAAATTAATTAAAAAAAAGACCCCGCACCCGCAAAAAAAAAAATAAAAATAAAAAAATAAAAAAATAAAATGCCTGAAAGGTATTAAGGCCTTAATCACTGACATCCAAGAAAACTGTCTGAGCTCTTCTGAGCAGATGTTGGATGGGTGAAAAAAATCCCTGTCTCAGCATCTATTCTTGACATGCAAATACCTCAAGTGTTGCATTAAAGCCCACTTAACCGCATCCATTCGGGTTGAAAACAGGAAATCGTGAGATGGAGATGACATTTCATTTCAAGTAAATGCCTATCAATTTCAGAAGTGCTGATCTCTGTGAGTGTGCCCATCAACCTGTCCCTTTTGAAAATAAAAGAGGTGCCCCTTCACCGCCCTCCCGATCGCCACTGCTGCGTCAAAAATGACCGAATAAACTCCCTACATTCCAGTACACTGAGCAGGGCTGCACAGTTCTGCTATGCAAGCTTTTCAGCCACACCTGAAACCAGTCAGCAGCTTCTATGTATGTGAACTTAAGTGCATTTCACGGCGCATTTCTCTCTCTTTTTCTACTCTGCCCTGTTCCTGGGCTGCCTGCCACCTGTCTCCCTGCTGCCAAACACATATGCAGGTGGAAGAGGCCTTTCATGTGGCGCCACATTGTGCAAGATGCTGTCGGACCTGCCCGAGTTCCTCGCATTCCGATCCAGCACAGGAGGGGACGCCTAGGAACCAAATGGCGCTGAGGGTGCTGTTCCCTCCCTGCTTGAAATACTGATCACAAAAGACTGAAGTTAGACCAGCGTTTCTCAACCCACTCCTCAGGGCCCGCCAGACCGACCACATTTTTTTTGCTTCATCCCAGCTACAGCTTGACTGAGTCCTGAAGGAGCCTCAGAATTTTTTCTCACTTTATCTTATCTCATAAACGCAGACGATCCTTTCGACGTGCCCTTTTCCCTGGAAATAAAACAGAAAACAAGACTCGGAACAGAACCTCGCATCTCAAACGCGCCTTATTTTCAAAGGAAGTTAATGGAAGTATGCAAAACTTTTTAAATACATTTGGACCATTTCCATTGGTTCACTCATCATGAAATGCTTATATGGTGTGAAAGGCAGCTGGTATTTTCAAACAATGTCGAAAAACTTTGAAAGTAAATGAGACAGACAACCCTATGGAAACGAGTGTCTTGTTGGTGACTCATTCTGAGAATTTGGCCAAGGCCACTTTTTTTTTTTCTTTTACTGAGCATACAAGTGCACATTGGTCACAGTGTAACGTATCCATGCATAGAGTGTTTCTCTCATTGTATATGAACAAGGCTTCCTCCGCTGAAATATCTCTTATTCCTATTAGCTTGTGTAAAACGGTCATTTATGAGTGAAACCAAATACAAAATTTTTTACACACCGCACTACTTACATGTCAAATAAATGCAAAAACAGCACTGAGAGACGAAGAACAGACTAGATGGCATTAAGAGCCAAATGTTTGCTTCGGCCTTAAAGACTTAACAGGAAAAAGCAAGGATGTCATGTTCATTTCCTTAAATGTGGGAAAAGGTTTGTAGATGCTGTACAAATTCAGTGCACAAAACTGCACAAAATGTAGCTGATTCTCTGCTCTTGGTGACTTGATGTCCACTGAACTGAATTACTAATGAATGGTATAAATGCAGAAATAGCCATGTTTTTGCCTCAGACTTAAAGGTTTAAGGACATTAATTTTCTCATAAAAACTGGGCCACGTTGGCCAGAGTAAAATGAATCAAAATGGTGACACTGAACTTTCTGTGCGCTGCTGTGTTTACAATCCCTGTAAAAAGATCCACAAGGCCTCCTCCAGGGAGTGTGTGAGCTCAGGCCATTCTGATCAGTAAGGGCTTATAAGTGTTTGCTTGTTCAAAAAAAGTTAAAGCGACAAAATAAAAGCAACAAAAATGTTTGGCTTTGCTAGATCACATTCTTTACATATCAGATATGGAGATTACCCCTTAAACCATAACAGGAGAAATTAAGGGCTTAGCATGTTTCAGATCTGATAGGGACTTCTTGAAATTGCATGCATGCACAATATCACATGAAATCCTACTGCTGGTGAGTTGTGGTCCACTGAAACCCAAACCTATGATACATGCAAGTTCGACCATATCTGTCGATCACATTACATGTAAATGCACACAGTAAACTGGCCTGGCCTGGCCTGTGTATAGCATATCCTGGTGGTTTATTCACAACCTCTGTCCTCACTCAAAATACAGCTGAACACTTGATTTCAAGCGTGCAGCTAAAAAATGATTAGAATGAGGATTATTGATGTAGAAGCTGGCATGGGCTGTGATGCAACAGTGTACCGCAGTCTCTTGGTACCACTCCACGCTTCTGAAAGTACACGTCTAGCTACTCCACTGCTGTCGTTGGCCACAAAGCTACACACTTGCAGCATTGTAAATGCAGCAAGTTCCCTAGGCAAGCCACAGTACGTGGGCTGAAGTGGTTTGAAGCCCACTTTCTGTTTTGTGTGCTTAACCCACTGAGCTTCAGGTTAATAATCTAATGTATAAACTATTATTCAGAAACAACTATGAATCATTCTGTAATTAGTGTGAAAATAATGTGTATTTTATGGAGTTATGAGAGTGAATGATTGAAGGACGCACCCATTTATCCATCTTCATGATTTAAGTACAGACGTATTACACATTTTTTAAAGTATTTAATAAATTTATTACCTCAGGTCCATTTACGGTATTTGTGTGAGTTGATGATCTCGCATGATTCATTTTTATATGATCATTTTCCAGCCTTTCTTTAACACAAAGTTGAACAGGCTGTTTTGTTACTGTTCTTCTACTATTGTTATAAGTAAATGAACTCAGTTCTGACTGACTGCTCTGTAAGAGCAGTGCAGGCTCTGAAGGCTGGAACTGGTGTATATAAGTTGCTTTTTGTGACACCACAAAAGGAATAAATGCTAAATTGAACCATATAGATTGAGGAATGAGTTTCTATCATTTTGATGTAGTGTTTAGTTACTACATCCATTTTTTTTTTTTTTTTTTTTAAAGAGAGGAATATTTAATTTTCCATTATACGGGCATATTAAGAGTTATCATTCACAAAGTAATATGAATTAATTGGTCACTTCTACAACACGTTTGTATAGTACGAGATGCAATATTAACTCCTTGAACTCCAGGGGCTGGTGTCCTTGTCTATCAGACTATTTACATGCAAACTATATATAAACTAATAATTACCAGTGTTATTAAACAGTGCATATCTCACATATTCCATTTAGGATGTTTACCTACACATTTACATACATAAAATAAAACTGAAAAGGAAAATTCAGTTTTCCATGATATGGGCCCTTTAAGTACTTAAACTTCATTGGCTGGTTTTCTCAACATGGATTTACCCTGGACTTGCAGGAGCAATGATAAAATACTTTTTAATCTAAGATTAGACTTCATCTGTGTCTGGAAAACTGGTTCATTATTCAATATCTAATAGGAAACGACTATATGAGTTGTAGCTGAAACTGTGTGGCTTTGTAGTTCTGAGAGTGAGGAATGGAAACCTGGGCCTGCCAACGGCTCCTTAAGGTTTAAGAAGGGGTTAAACTGCAAAAGTCAAGCATATGAACATGTTGTGTGCAGAAAAACGTGACAAAACCCCCGGCAAATTAACTGCTTGGCCTAGAAAACCGTACTATCCCAGGTGCTGACAGCGATTAGCTCTGAAAAACAGGAAATGAGAAAAGACGAAGAAAGGCAGCAAAACATGATTCGAGAGAGATAGACCTGCTCCTTCTCTCCCTGTGCATTTCAATGAGCCTGTCCCGAGGTGACAGCTCACTCAGGCCTGGCCCGGGTCACTGCTGATAGTATCGAATGACCCGGATCTACAGCACACGAGCCATGATGGAGTGATAATATGAAAGTGGGTTAGAGAGAGCGCTGCTTTACTGAAGTGACACTTCCCTTTGGTTTAGAGAGAGTGAGAGAGACAAAAAGAGAAGAGGAAGAATAGAGAAAAAGAGAGAGAAAAGTTTCATTGAATCGAGACGGGTTGAGTGTTGGAGCGACAGAAAGATGGGGAGAGAGAGCAAGAGTAAGAGAAAGAAGAGTAGAGAAACAGAGAGAGAGAGACAGGAAAGGAATGAGAAGAGAGTGTCAGCATGCAAGCGAGCGACAGAACATTTCCTCTGGTGGTTCGTTTGCCTTGCAGGCAACAGGAACCGTATGTCCTAAGTGGCTTAACCACAGCGCTCACAAATGCGTCTGTAAAAGTCCCTCTGAGCCCTCCAGAGTGGACTCAGAGTTCAGCAGAAAGGAAGTAGCTTGGTGGAGGTAAGCTCAGCTAGGCTGCGTTGACGTGGACTGGGGTATTCTCACTGAAGTCATTCACTGCACTGCTGCCACACGCCACCGGCACCTCTGTCAGCACTGCAGCTTTCACATCTCACATCAAGAGCACTCTCAAAGCACATTCCCACAGTGGTTTCTCCTCTAAAATAAAGTCACTGCAGTTTCTGAACTGCAGGCTTATGGTTTCAGCTATTAATCCTAAGATCAATATGACATATTATATATGTAGTACATAACTCTACATATATTGTGGCACTAAATAACTGTTCAACTATTGTACAACAAAATGTACTATGAATGTAGTTATAAGAACTGAAGTGTGGTCCCCAAGAAGTTAAGGCATTTCACTAAAAAACATTGAACTATGTAGTGTATACATGAGTTTTTGAACGTACCACTCAACTGTCCAAATCTGGAAATTAAGCTGCAGAAACAAATGAAATCACTGTTTTTTGTGATGTCATGAAAACTAACATGTTTACTTATAATGGTCCATTCAGTCTATGGCAGTCGAGCTCAGTCCATTCCTGATGAATCTGTCTTAAACAGCACAACTGGACCTTGGTTGGCGTATGGGGAGTAAAATAAAATGCAAAAAAGGAAGATGTGTCACTGAAAGCAGGGATAAAAACTTTAAAACATGAACAGTGCCCACCCAAACAGCTGTGAATGCACATATGCGTTTCTAGTGTATGACCATGAACATCTATTGCATACATTCTGCTGGATTCCAAGAAATATGAAGCAAAACTCAAATTAATTTATTTTTATTTTCTGTTTCATCTCTCTCTCTCTCTCTCTCTCTTTTCTTCTTTTCTAGTACTTAAAGCAGAGATGAACACTCCACTGCACAAGCAGTACCCACTTAATAAACCATAAATGCCACACATGTGTATTTCCCATGTGTATCTAAAAGAGTGTGTTTCGGTTAACCCCTTGAACTGCAGTCTCATTATTCAATTGCTACATTTAAGAAGATTCAATATTTTAGCCTGGCATATTTACACAGGACATTTACTAGCAGGAGTGCTATATAAAAACACATACAGAAATAAAAAATTAACTACTATAAACTAGTGAATCAATAAACCAATGTCCTACTAGAGTGAGGGCCTGAAGTGAGTGCCCTCCAAAAGGCCCATGGTGTTTAAGAGGTTAACAGCTTGAACTCGAAGGATCTGAACTCAATCTCATAACTGCAGATCTTACTTATTAGTTTCATCATAGTTACTGAATCATTTACAGTAGTATGAGCCTAGAATTTGAGGAGCTGAAAAGAACTGCATTGGGAACGCAAATGGCGTGTTGGGAGTAGAGGGGGAGTGTTTTGGGAGGGCAGACTGACCGGAGTGTGTGCGGAGGTGTCCAGTGAGGGCGTCGCGGCGGCGGCAGGCGTAGCTGCAGAAGGGGCACTTAAAGGGCTTCTCGCCCGTGTGCAGCTTGATGTGTCTCAGAAGGTTGCCCTTCTGCGTGAAGGAAACTCCACACTGGTTGCACTGGAAGGGCCGGTCGCCTGCAGGACAGTGGATGAATGTGAAAAAGTAAATACTCTGATCTTCTCATGAGCTGTTTATTAGAAACAATTAGATGATTAATCAGTTGGTGGACTAAGATTCTGTTCGTTGACTAATTCCATCTATTTTTATATTTTTCTGCCCATTTGTCTGCATATTTTCCTGTTATTTTACAAGAGAATTATGATTAAAACCCTACACACTGTAACCTAGACTGCATTGTATAACTGCAACTGTATCCACTGTATAAGTTGTATATCTGTTTATGTATAACCTTTTCTTGTATATTTTGTTTACCTGGAGAACTGTATATGCTATTAACGGTACAGAGAATAAAAACCTACTGGACTTGACTTGATACTGTATCGTATAACTGTAACGGTATACCTGTACATCATCACTAGAAAGAAAAAAATGTTCTCGACTTTCGATATAAGATTTCATTTGAAGTCACTTTGGACTATTTCTATCAGACTGAAAAAGACCAAAAATAGAGATATACCGAGTCCAGTACAACACTAACGCAACACTTATCACTTATGAACATGGAAACTTGTGTAGTACTGAGGGGGCAGATCATTTCAATCATCCCTCAAAAGAGCTTAGCAATACTGAGAAAAATGACTGGATCACCACAATGAAGTTATCAGTCTATCAGCAGGAACATCAGTATTTAGAAAGAAGAGTAGAGTTCCTCTTTAGAATTCGTCTAACTTGAGAGTTGGTTGCGCAGTGGGTTAATAAAATCGCTAAAATCGTGCTTCTTCTAGAGATGAATTGTTCTTTTTAAATGCAGTGGGTGAGTATTCTATTGTTCAACAATGTGAAAATTAATTGTATTCTGAAAACTAACCTTTCAAAAAGTAAAGTTGACTGAATACAGATACTTGCTTTGTGTATTTAAAATATGTATTTTTAACATTCATATTCTGTTACTTCCCAAACTTGTTATAATGTAGCGCTCAGACTAAATCGGACCCTTTGGCAAGTCTCTATATAGTCATAAACAAAAGTCTGAAAGCCCCCACACAAACATTTTCTACTGAGAAAACATTTCAATGTTCTGTACGTTCAAATGTGTGGAAGTGTGTCTTCTGTAGAGAATGTGTCTCAAATTTCAGTCAAACCAACAAAAAACTAAATTAAATTTTGCACACGACTATATGTTTATTGCTTGACTTTGTTACTCAAACTTAAAAAATCAGGCCTTTTCATGAACTAAAAACGTCCTTTAATCGGGGCCTGTCCTAATCCACTTTAGAAGTACGTGTTAATGCAAAATGCAGACATCATGACTCATTTGCACCAGATTGGTGTTTGGACTGGTGGGTTCACAGGGCATGGAAGAGCTAAGCATGGTTTTAGTTTGACCAGTGTTCAACCACCATCAGAAGTGCCTCCCAAAATGCATTGTTCATTTATAAACTGACATGTTTATAGCTTGGCATGCAGTACAGTTAAATGTGACTCACTCAACATTTACTAAAATACACTCAATATTTGTTTTGGTAACAATTACATTCACAGTGTGTT
>JBBJLS010000002.1:1552927-1566114 GCA_037577275.1 Bryconaethiops microstoma
ATTCAGGTGATCAGTAATCAGTCCCTCATAAAGCAGAATGAGGTGCTTGTGTAGGAATTTAACAGACACTGGCATGGGATGGTTGTCATACTCATAGAGATGCTGATTTAAAATAAATTGCAGTGGTCTCTTATTTCTTATTTTTTGCTTGATGATTTATCCATAGGTTTCTATACTTTTTAGTGCCAACATTGCTGAAGCTATCGATGTACAGTAACTCCACACTTTCACGTGGATCAGCAGTTGCGGCGGTTACCAAGGCAATCAGACACCTGAACCGAATGAACCTCCGCTGCTCAACGCCGAGGCCCGGACACACGAGGCCCGGACGTCACAGTCAGCTGTACTCAGAGGCTGGAGGTTTGAGAGTAACCAATCTGAGAACGTTATTTATTTCTCCTTGCTGCTGATTGGCTGCTGTTCTGTGATGCTGCAGTCCAGAATTGCCCCCATGGAGCGTCTCGAGTGTTCTCGTGTTTTTCATTTTGTTCTTCTTAAAGCCCTACATTTTTATTACTGAAAATTAAATTAATTTATTACTGTATTTAACTGCTTATATCAAAGAAAATGATAGCTCATACCAAAGGAAATGCTGTGCATTAATTACAGTGCAGTCTATACAGGAGTAGCATCGGTATTTACATTCTAGCACTGCAGGAGTTCAGTGTAAACTGTACAGTACAAATACGGGTTTACCTTTACATTTACTTTAAGGCTAATAAGTTTAAAATGAAAGTAAAGTGTTTGGAAGCATATTTGGGAGCATATTTAGGGTTTACACTATAAAAATCGGTATTTTTTTCACTATACAAGGTCGCTCTTGGAATGTAAGACGGTTACTGTATTTTCAGAGGGTTACAATAGCCAATTTTATTATAGCAGCATACAGTGAACAAGCAGCTGGGCTTCAGGCTGTAAGACTATGGGTGGGCCCAAAGGGGTTATAGTATGAAAATGTGTAAGTTATTGGGTTGATCTATAGTTAATGCATTAACTTGGACAGCACTAGTGACAATCACTTAAGTCTTCTTTTTTATGCACTACATTACTTCCCATTCTGAGTGTTGTGCTTTGATAAAGAGTATTAGGTGTGTTTAAAACAGTTACTGAGCTGACAACAGAAGGAACATAGCTAATAGCGTAGTTTAGAACAGGCACGTTTGAAGAATTTTCTCAGTGAAATGATTATAAATATGAAATCTGATTCCCTGGAGTCTGTGGACTTGATAGATTAGATTTGAGTTGTATCAGTGCACGCTGCTCTTGATGTTTGAGAAATTTGAGGAACACAGCTGAAAAATGAAGATGTCAGGGTGTGCAGACTGGATGTGAGGATGATTGTAGGCTATCGCTTTCTTTTCAGATCATGCCTCACCAGTTCATTTCCTGACCTGCCAGGTTGGACAAGTCTCCATTTGCAGAGCACTGACAGGCACTCGTACACATACTCTCCAGGCTTGACATACTCGTCGTGATGGGCTGTCATTCTTTGTCCAGATCAGTTGATTTGGTTAATAATGGAGTTTGAAAAGAAGAATATCCTGCCTGACTGTTCAATTTCCAATGATTGGAAGCATTTTGAAGATGAAAAAAATGATATATGTCTAGATATATCATTCTACCGAAGCCCTGAATATAAAATAATAATAAAGTGTGCTCTTGAAATAAAGTTCCATTATATTTGTTCTCCAGCTGGAATGATCATCATAACTGGGTAATTATATATATGCGTGGCATACATACCATAAAATAAAATCCATATGAGCAACGCTAAATATTCCTTTCCTCCTATAGCTAAAAGTGGCAATATAGTGACATGAGCCAAATTAAATAAAGCAAAATATATTTTTCCCTGATACAAAATATATGAGCTAAGTCTCATGTTCGTGCTTTTATCCTGCTCTTACAGGTGATGTAACAGTGGTTGACTTTATCCTCACCTGGAATAGTGAAGAATTTGTTAGCTGTAAGTTTCAGCTGTGACAATGGAGAATATCTATCTATAATAGAGGAGAAGCACAATTAGGTCTTGCTGATGTCAGTCAAGGACTAAAACTTTCAATACTGAACCAATTTCCAATGGAAAAAAAACACAGTTTCAGACTTCTGGTGCCAGATAAGTTTCAGATAGTGAATTCTTCCATTGTTCCTTATCCCACTGTTTAAATGTTAATTGTAAAGTGCCACATCTTAAACAGTGAAAAAAGAAGCGCTTTGGTCACACAAGCAGGAAAAAAGAAAAAAGGTAAAACTGTGACTCAGCAACACACCATACCCTTCAGGCCATCCTGTATTTGTAACTGTGAGGTCAAATAGTGGATAATCATAAGTAATCACATTATAGATGATGCTAATAGTGTTTGTATAAATAATGCCAAAGATGCAGATCTTCTGCAAAAGATCTATTTAATGCAATGCCATGAACATAAAAGAGACCAAAGCTTGGTCGTGAATCACAACAAACTTGAAAAGATTCTTTCTGTTGTCATTTTAAACTGAGCCAGAACAAACTACGTTTACCCAGTACCTTGATGCATCCCTCATGCACCTCATTGCCTACGTGGGTTTCATGTTAAAAATGGAAGCAGCCATCACAGCACACAGTGTGTGTTTTGTTTGTTTATTCACTTGCAGATAGGCATGCATGCCCTCCCACTAGAGCATTACCTGGCAGAGTTACAGTCCAGCTTTTCTGTGTAGCACCCAGCATCAGGCTCCCACAAACAATACCAGCATGCCAGCAAATTAGGAAATACTTAGAAATTCATAATTTAATTCATAGAAGCAAATGATTCTGGCTTTCCACAGACTTTATTGTAGGATATTAGCTTGCGAAGAGAGCAGGCTAATCTCAGCTTTGTTTTTGTTTTTGTTTCTCTGAGAATTTAGCACCATCCACACTTTTTTCTGAAATCAAGGTCTATCAGCAAGTTATTTATCGTTAATTATAGTCTGTTATTAATAAACAGGAGCACATAGAGCAACATTTAGATGCCCAAGTGATGTGGGGGGGGGTATAATTATTTATGGCTTTGGATACATCTGCTTGTGAGATTAGAGCCTGTCTGAGGCCATGTACAATTAATGTTAATTAATATACGAAGAACTGTGTACTATATAGAGACACCTATTCGCACCAATTACATTTTGCTCAGCTTAATCCAGCAGCTATTTGCACATACGCAAGGGTTTCTAGAAGCTGGTTTCTAAAATCTAAAATAAGATGTAGGACTACACATAAACCATTCAAATTTTGTGTTTGTGTATTTATAGATTCTGCTGAGGGAAATGTGTGATGTGTATTCACAAACTTTGCAGTAATTAAGGAATGGAAAATGCAGAATGTGCAGTAATTTTTAAATTTACTTTGACTGTTATTTCATTGCAGACATTAAGTAAAGTGGTCCCTTATATTCACGTGTGACCACAGCACAGCACAGCACAGCACAGCACAGCACAGCACACAGTCTCATTCTGCATTTAACTCGTTCACCAAGTGAAGAAGTGGGCAGCCTAACCATTAGGCCACGATAGATGTTTTATGCTTTGTCTGGTCATCTTCATTTCATTTGTAAATATATATCTATTCCTGAAACTGAGGCCAGAAAAATTCTGATAGGGCAAACTGGGACTAATAAAGAGGTAAAACAATGAAATAATAAGGGTTTCTGATAAGGAGTTGAAAACCAGGGACCTTGTGGGTGGTAGCATAATAGCTTCATCCCAGAATGGCACCATACCTCCAAAAAGTGTTGGGCCAAAATCTGTTGGTTCTAAAAATGAATGAACCACAGCGGAGTGCCTGAAAACATGACTATTTAATATGGATTATGGCTATAATATAATAACATGTCTCATTAAACCCAGTCGTAAACAATGCCAGCATTTGTTTTGATCCTGAAATATAGTTTTTAAAGTGTTTTTATAGTGTGGGAAACGTACACTTTGAGCATTGCATTAGTTTGTATGTTGCAGTAAATATGCAAGTATTTTTTATTGAGCAAGTTATGTGCATCAATCATCTCACTCGTCACATAGTCATGCACGTTTCACTGCTTGGGGAATATCCTGCCCCCCAGCAGATATTGGGCAATTTAATGGGTTCTGCCACTAAAGAATGGGGCATATCCATATAAGTGAACTGCCCAGTCATTTAAGATGGTGCTTTAGAAAGGGTAGCAAATCACTATCATTACGTACATTATCACCTTATTATTATGTGCAATAATCTTACCATGTGCAGTATCATGGGCAGTTTTTCTTATTGGGTACCAAATCATTTCATTATGTGCAATAAATTATTATGATGTGCAATAATTTATACCATGTGAAATACCGCTACTGGTCAATATTACTTATAGACTACTGATCTCTACTGTGTGCAAGAACAGACACCTAACCACTCATTTGAACTCATTTGAATTTAACCATTCATTTGAACAGTATTCACTTAACCGTACGTTTTTTTAATCTATAGCATTTATATTCTATATTTATGTATATAGCATAGTGTATTTCATATTAAGTACTGTATTTCTGCAGAGGTTTTGTTGGATTTATTTACACTTTATATTTTACATTGTTCTCGTCTTTGTATCTCTGTTTGTGCAATCATAACATAAACAGTTTCCTCCAGGATCAATAAAGTTTTCTGATTCTGGTTCTGAAAGGGCCCTCCCACCTGGTGCACCCCAATAGTATTAGGGTAGAGTACTGTAAATTTGACAATGCTGAACGCCACTGCATCAGAGCTCAGCCATTCTCTGCCTGTAAATCTGTCCATGCCCACCACCAAGGGATCAGAGCACTGTCGATTACTGCTGGATTTACAATGCCACAGGAAGAGAGACACCACTTGACCAGTTTGGCAGGCTAGTGTCCCTGGCCCTATAACATCTTACATCAGTAACAACTTAAAAAAAATATATATAACTGCATGTTTTATCTAAAAATACTGAGGGTTCCACTCCGTGCCAGTTTCATACCTTTTTTTTATATTTTTTATAAGAGTGCACAAAACTGCACTGTTAGTGAGATTTATTACAGTGTCAAAAATACAGTTATACACTGCATGTACTGACAAGGACTGAAGGCGATAAACTCCCTCAATTTTGTCGACATCCTCTTCTGCATGAATGAATGCACTAACACATCTTCACGCTCGTGTTCAGATTGTGTTATATATGCATCGCTTGCTATTGAGTCATTGAAAGCTCTGAGGTGGTTTGCTGTGTTTGTGTGCTATACAAGGAGCGTGTCACAGTACGGTTAATATTATTCTATTAATATTATTCTAATATTATTCTATGAAGTAATCCCAGACTGGACTGTAGTTTAGTACAGATTAGGTTTCCTGTTTATGCAGTGCTAAATTAAACTATAGGTTACGCTTGACTAGGCCACGACCTTTTTGTTTGTATTGCCGTGAATTATGTAGGAGACACTTAATTTTGAGTGTCTCCTACAGATTTTCTACAGATGCTTTCATTTTTTAAATCTGGAGAATTTCATCTGATTGTAAACAATGTTATAGTTAGGGTTAGGTTTAAAGTTAAGGTTAATAGAATCATTTAAGTTCAGTTTAACAGACATTTAGTTGAATGTTAACTAAAGACAAGGTGAGCATCTACAGAGCATCGACAGTGGACACTCAAAATAAAATGTTACCAGTTATGATAGTCTTGATTCAGATTTCATGTTTCTAAAATGTGTTTTTATCTACACTTTTTTCATTTTTATAACAGTTTTTTAAAAGGCCTATATCTGTAACAGTCTGGTCCCATTCTATTCCACCTCTCTATTATTCCCTATGCTGTTTCACACTCTTCTGTCATGCTGTCATGTCTCCTACAGGGAAGAAGGACACAGAAACAAGGATAACAAGTAGCGAAAACAGACTTTTAAAGAGTAACTTAAATGTCCAGAACAGAGGATCTCTTTTCTTTTAAATAACAAAGCAAGTCCTCAACCCTCGTGCTCAGTCCGGGCTTCGGCCTCCCTGCTGCATATAGAGGCACACTCCCTTAGACGGCGTAACTCTAAAGCTGGGAGTGCCCGGTGAAACTTGACTCCTTTAGAGTCTGGAATAAGCTCCGGAGACGGGACTCCGAATGTGGCGTGGCTTCTGGGAACCGATGGGACGGTCCAGCAGAATCACCTCTGTAGAGTCATGCGAGAAAAGGAGTGAGCAGGGTCGAACTTTTACACAAATCCGAGCTGACGCGTGAGCGCCCTTTCATCCATACCAGCACGTGTCTTGTGAGGACCAGTACGGGACAACACACAAGGAAGGTATAAGGGAGACAGCACACCAGACGGTGGATCGGCTGTCCATTTCACTGGAAACATGAAGGGGAGTGGGAAGACAAACACTAATCACAACACGAATCTAATCACAGTTAACAGAAAGACATACGCAACACAGGTGCGGACTTAACATGCGCCCAACCAGTCATGCCCCCGCCCTTCTGTTTTTATCTTCATCTCATATTCTGCCCCATCCTGCCCTCCTGTTTAGCACATACACCTGTCTGATCATTAACCTGTCCTTTCACAGCTGTTCCCTGTTTACCCTTGTGTATATTTACCGCTGTCTTGTGTTTGTCCTAGTATTTGTCCTGGTCTTGTGTTTGTCCTAGTCGTGATTCTGTTGGTGTATTCCTTCATGGCTTTCTTCATGTACCCTGCTCTGTTTCTCCCCATTTTAATGTTTTTTAGTTTTGGTTGTTTCACTTCATTCATTTCTGTTTCATATCCTTGACGTTTGGGGCTTTTTTGTTCTAATAATGTTCAGCACTATGTCTATCTCTAGTCCTCCCCCATCACAATATTCTACATTTTTTGAGTTTATTCAGTCAGTCATGTTTTATTTTACATGATAGTTTTCAGCCACTTTTTATTCCTTAGAATAGAATAGTCAATTTTCCTTACTTTGCCTAAAATATGTAAATTAGCTCTGTTCTGGTTAGATGCTTTTCACTGGTCATCATTCAAAAGGCAGCCTGGGTTGAAACACTCGCTCTAAGTTCAGCATAATGTAGATAAAGTGTTTTAGAGCAGGCAGGTTGTATGGAAATGTGACGGTTGTTTTGATATCACAAAACAGTGAATTCAAAACAAGTTGCTTTTGCAGATGTATCATGGACTGAATGATCTTAAGAGAAAATGGCTTTAAAACTCATCCTCTTTCATTTAAAAAAGAAACATTTGATTTCTGTAATATGGGGGCTTTACTGATAACCCAAATTACTTTAATTTGAAGATTACTTCATTTTATTTCATTATTAAAGGAAGTTATTTGAGCCATTAAAATGGCCTACCCTGCAGACGTGAGGCATTCTCATGACTCCTTAATGTCCATCCCCTTCATGTGGAGGCATGATGTGATTTATATTTCTCTTTCAGTCTTTAGCTGCTCTCCCTTCAGTCATTGGCCCTTAATGGGGTGCTCAACTAAATTATAGACCATATTGTTGTTACTGTATGACTTTTGAAGCTGCTGAGCATCCAATTAGCCATTAGCAGTGTACTAAAACTACAGCGCTGTTGGGTGGTTGGTAACATGCAGGTATTGTGTGCTAATGCTGTTGCATACCAAAGATCCTGATTGGGATTCAACTCAGTATAAACCTGTATAAAACTGAAATGCATCGCTGTAAATTTTCAATACATTCCAGAATTTTGTGAGCGATATATTATTTTCTTATAGGAATGCACAGAATATGATCATATATTTGTGAGGGTAAGCAGCATTAACTACTATAATTGCGCACAAAACAATGTCCAGTCCCCTGTTATGATCTATTATAACAATTTGCAGTTGCATCCCAGCCCATTGAGGTGCAATTTATCACCATCTACTGGAAATGGTGAACGAGCTCCGGGATGATTAAATCATTGGAGCACGTTCAGAGACAAAAGGCAGAGAGGTGTCAGCTCCGGCCTCCTCCTGCCGTGCTGCTCCCCGTTATTGGGATTGAAGCTCCTCTCTATACGCGATCCTGTGAATCCCTCGCTTTGTTCTGTCTAACCGAATACAACCTCAGAGGAGGACGGACCTGGCGAGGATGGACCTGTTTGTCAAATGCAATTAGCTGAAGTGCTTATAATGCTCTCTGTTCTTTTATCTTTGTTCAAAAGGAGAATTCTGCCAAGGCCATGTACTGAGACTGACATGTTTCCCACACTTACCCTTTGTAAGCTGAATTAGAATAGGATCCAGTCAGGAAAAGTAAATGAAAAGGTTTTAAACTTTAGCAACACTGTTTGAATGTAGAAATAAATCTGAGCCGTTGAATCAATGTTTGCCCCAGTGAGATAAATAAATACTTGTTGTCTATAGGGCTTGGCAAAGTGATGTATTATGTTGGGAAACATAATATCATTGAATTTATCATATTTTACCAGCTAGCAACTGTTGAGAAGAGTGCTGCTAAAAGCTACAAGGTGAAATATGTTACCATATGGCTAGACTGGAAACATTAACTGAATTGAAAACATGCTTAATGTCTGTTTGTTTATTTTAAATACTTTAGATGCCCTTTCGATGTAAATGGTATACTTTGGACAAATGTCTTCCTACTTGCCAGCTTTTTATTCGGGTTTTCCATTCCACTTTAAACAGGGCAGCAGTTACGTTGTGGTACTGCCAGTACAGAAGCCAGAATGTAACTGCCCCACCATTTAAGGTGGAACAAAAAAATCCATTGAGAAGCTGGGGAATAAGAAAGTAGTCTCAGTTTTGTGGTATTTATTATAGAGTAGTGCATATAAAATGCCATCTGTCTGCCAACCAGTTAGGCAGAGCAGTGAATATACAGCAGGAACTTCAGAAAGGAAGGAGAAGAGCACTGGCGAACTGGAGGGGCCCACAGGGCAGGCACAGCGGGGGAGGTTAGGGGGGGCAAAGACTGAACATGAATTATTCGTTTTAAAATTAAATGGTCATGCGGCTGGGTGGTGGGCACCAGCAAATTTCTAATTCTAAACGCTTCAGGTTTTATTTATGAAAGAAGCAGATCTACCCGCTTGTTAAAGCTGAGCAAATTGATGGTATTTATTAAAACTTTCTGAGCATATCGTAATTTGGTCAGAACTTAAAGAATACAGATCAGCTGCATGTTTTATTATAAACAGCATAATTAGTCCTAAGTCAGTGGCCATTAACTTTATTGTGTGTAACATCCTGAATAAAGAATATTTGTTTTAATAGTTTTACTTATAGGTTTGGCAATACTTGTTCTTTTTTGCTCAATCCAATATATCAGATGCCAAGAAAAGTAAACATCATAAAATACTGTTTATCATGAAAATTTCTTAGAATATCATATTATATTTTTACCCTTTTACCCACCTCTAGCATTAGTCACCAATAAATAAATAAGTAGATATATACGTTATCTCGCTGTACTTGTATAGTGACAATAAAGGCATCTAATTTAAATCTAATCTAACGTAGATAAATAAGCCAAATTTGATATCCAGTGTCTATTCTGATCCAGAATGGTTTAATAGCAACTATTACAAGTGTGTCTCTTGTTTTTTCTCTTGTGTTTTTTTTGCCATATGTCTCTTGTATTTTCATTATTCCTCTCTTTGCCTGGGAGCTTTTGTGAATTCACACCATCAGTAAGTCTTATTTTACCCATAAACCTTTGTTCGGAACAGCAGAACGTGTGTGTATGTGTGTCCACTTGTGGTTTCCACTTGTCCTTAAACACGTTCTGTTCTGCTCCGTACTACATTTGGGCGCCCATGGATTTCATCCTGTTGTGAAAAAAGAATGTTGCATGTAATTTCCAATAGCAGCAAATCCAAACCTCTTTCAGATGTTACAGGCTAATGGAGAGCAGGCTAAAAATATTTCACTGCCCCTCTTATGGCCACAAGCACACCGCTCTGGCTGATCCCCTCATGCATCCAGAATATGAGGGCAAAGCTGATAAATACTAAGGGCATGAAATTGCCAAGTGCCTCTGGCCTGTGTACATGATAATAACCCTGATAATGGAACCATCTATTTATCCACTGAGTGAGTAATTACAAGCGAGATGGAGCAGAAAGCTCGAGTGAAGACACCGAGTGAAGAAAGCTGCTGGGAGGGAGAGATGATATTTGGGGGCCATCTGGAAGGGCCGAGGTGGCCAGGAAGGGACAGGGAGTTCTGGAGGATGAAAGAGAGAGACTGGGACTAATGAAGAAAGCAAATGCCAGGCTCTTCTTTTGTGCAGAAGGGTACAGAATGATATTGGCAGGTGCCCAGCTACTGCAAATAACATCCACAGGTTCCTGTCTTGCCAACCCTGGGTCACTTACAAGCAAAATGAATTGAACGGTTTCACTGTAACTGCATAAATAAATAAATAAAATAAATAAATAAATAAGTGAACTTTAACATCATTCAGTTTTAGGGTAGTGTATTTTTTTTAATTTTTTTATTTTTTTCTATTTTCAATTATGACAAGCTTCCCATGTCAACTGCTGGTCATGTTGGGGGCGTGTCTCAAGCAGGTTGAAGGGACCAGAGTGATGCAAAGTTATAGGCAAGTTTTGTGGCGCAAAGTGACTTATTGTTGATTTAACTTAATCATGCCCATATTTTACTACTCATTTATTTCATACATTATATCTTTGCTCTGTGTGTGTTTGCTCTCCAACGCGTAATAAAAGAAACATGTTATTTTTTGTTTTTTATGAGCATTTGAGCATTGATGCCATTTTGAAAACCCTAGTAGCAGTTATTATTACATCTTTTTAAATTACAACTTTGGTTCTACGTGACACACCAAATAAAGCTCAGCTTGATGTCTGACACCTCAAGCATCAACACAAACCGGGGGAACTACCATATAAGGAACTGTTTGGCTGTATAACGACAATTTACCATTTGTTGCACTGTCGACACTGATCTGTGCCTTATTATGTTCTGTTCTAAGGGCAGCAGTGTGTACATGAGCAGTATGATATGTTGTTTATATGGGTAAAGCTGTGGACCCTGCAAATGTTTTGTAGATTATTACTTTGTCTTTAATCTAATTATCAAATAAAAACAGTTGAGCATTATTTAATATAACAAGGAACTACCACTTCCTTGTTTATATACCGTGTGACGCGCTCATTTCCAGAATCCTGTGCGCGTCACCAGACCGGTGTGCGTGACAATTTGATCTAGCACTGTTGATTAAAAAGATAAGATAAGAAAGAACTTTATTCATCCCAAGGGAAATTCTTTTGTCATAAGCATGCTCAATGCAGCAAAGGGAACAAGAGGAATAAAGATATACAATAAGAATTTGCAAGAACTGAACAGCAGAATAGTGCAAATAATATTTTAAAAAAATTACTTTAACAGAGTGACAATAACAATAGTGCAAGTGATTCTGAAAAGTGACACAGTGCGCAATGAATAAATAAAAGAGAGTAGCAGCATGTGATGGAGGATGAAAAAAACATTCAATAACATACATATGAGTAAAATTGCTTGATTAGAGTATGTTATGGATATTCTTCCAGTGTCATAAAATGTTAGCTTTCTGATTAGCTAAAGTGAAAACACATTTCAACTAGTTCATTCAAGTTTTCCAATTAAAGAACCTGAACGCAGACATAACTGCTTTGCGAACGGTGAACAGGGAAACAGGACCATCCAATAAGCTCATGAAGGCAGCATTAGCATAGCGTCTTGCACACGTGCAACATCGCAAATAGTCCATTTGACGGAAACCCCTCAAGATGCTTAATCTTCAGCAACATCTGAGTCAGTGTGAACCCTCACACTGAGAGCAGTTGGAAATGATAGCTGTTGGAGATTGTCATTATGCTGCCCAAGTTGTCTGCCAGTGGCACTGAGTTAAATGCAGGTAATTAGGAGAGAGGGGTGTGTGTGTGTGTGTGTGTGTATGTGTGTGTGTGTGTGAGAGTAACAGTAGTGTGCAGACACACACCGCTGCTGCTGCTCTCCTGGCTTGTAGCTGTCTGGCCTTTACCCACACCATCTGGCCGACAGTGGGACTGTGTTTACCGGAGGATACAAGCGAAATCAGCAGCACACAAAGGCCTGGACATAGTGGCTGCGCTCTGTGTTTGGATCAGTCTTGTGTTTTGTTGCGATGCTTCTCTGTATATACTGTTTCACACACTGTATCAAGTACCTCAGAGGCTGATCTGTCAACATGCAGCGGAAATGAAATGGCAGATTTTGCTAAAGCAGGGAGATTTAATCAATTAAAAAGGCAAACAAATATAACATAATTAATGTAACTAATCAACTGTATAATAATAAAACATAAAAAATTGTTTTGGTTGGAATCATTTTACATTAACAGGAACTTATTATAAAATTAAGGCAATTTTCCAATTAAGGTACACAGGAACCGTTCTGTTCCTGAACCATGATGGCACAAGAAGTTGTAGCACGCTTTGATGTTCCAGTGTATCTCAGTATGGTAACAGAGTTTCTGACTCAATTCTCTGCCACAGTTTATGGCCAGTCATTCCAAAATTGTGTCCATGGAGTTGAACCAGTAGAATGTTTTTGTCAGAGCTGCTTTTGTTATTGTGGTCTTTTATCATTTATAGTCTTGTTTGAGAATTTTTTCTCTGCATTCTTTATCTGTGTGATGAAAACTGAACCCAGATAACTTGTTAGTGTTGTCCTGGATCACCTTCACATTTCTCACAGCATTAAAGACTTTTGTCGACTTCCCAGTTGCGTGTTTGTATCTCCATTGTAGCTGTTTTTTTTTTTTTTTTACACGGACAATAAAAAAAAATAAAAATAAAAAAACATTGATGCAGTCGACTCGGCTGAGGCCTGCTTTCGACCCTGCAGTCGAGGAGCTCGGGTTCAGCTTGGGTATGGGTTGCTTTATTTGTAATGGAAAAACATTTGTTTGTGGTACAGCACAGTTCCTTGTGCCAGTGGGAAAGCACCATTAGCTAGCAAGCCAGTGTTAATCAACAAGAATGACATAATTATTGTCACAGCAATAATATCGGTATTATTCAGTTATGTTTAGTTAAATGTCTATACATTGTTAAAAGGTTTAGCAGTTAAAACTAAAATAGAGCCAGTGGCCTACTTGCAGTACCATCATGACCCACTGGGAAAAGTATATATATACAACCCCAAATCAGAAAAAGTTGGGACAGGGTGGAAAATGTGAATAAAAAAATAAAGCAGTAATTCA
>JBBJLS010000002.1:1611011-1625291 GCA_037577275.1 Bryconaethiops microstoma
GCCATCGCAATCTGGCCCTTTTAAAAATTGTTCAGATCCTTACACTGGCGATTTCTGCTTCTTCCAACACGTCAGCTCATTTGTTAAATTGGATTCCCAGGACCACTTTTAAAGGGTTTCTAAATAATTTATAATCAGGTTGTTAATTAGGTGGTAGACAGTTCATAAATCAATAATAAGCAATAATAAACAAGTTATAACAGTTCACTACAACAGCTCACTAGCTGAGACATGAATGTAATGTTTTATGAATTGCTTTTAACAACAAGGATATTAGGTGGATGTGATGAGTGTGCAACTGTAAGTGTAAAGTGTAAGAAGGAAGAAAGAAATATGAATAATGAGGAAAGGAAATTATGGTGAGAAATTATAAAAGAAAACACAGAAAGAAGTAGCACAGCACCTGAAGTTAAAAGCACTGAGATGATGTAACAGAAGAGATCAATCCAGAGTAGTGCACAAGTGCACATCCTGTAATTACTGGTCTCTATTTCCCTACTGACAGAGACATGAAGGTGGAATGAAGATGCCTGAGAGTTCATTCTTTCACTTGCTGTGGCATTTGTTCCACTGGTATAATATTGTGCCAGAGAAAAACTGAAAAATGTGACATTATGTCTTCTCCTATGAAATCTCCTTCTAATATAATTTGTGGATCATATGACAGGGAATGGCGTAAGTGTATCACATTATGTCCACATGTCTATGCAAACTTTTTCTGTTTTCCATATTGTCTCTTCATGTTTACAGTCTTTTATGTTGTCCACCTATTAACTGCATTTTTTCTACCACGGCTTTGCTTTATTTCTACATGTTCAGAAATTAGCCCAACAAAAGAGAGAAAGCAGTGCTATAAACAATCGGTAACTTTTATTTCTGTTATTAGACTGTTTCAACAGTAAACATCCTCTTGGTGTCAGGAAGCTGTTTGTTATTAATGAACTTTAATTATAAGCCTGTTTATCTGAGTAAGCAATTATTCTTAAACCATTTTTCCCATGTTTTTGTGGAAGTAAATTGTATGCAAAAGCTGTGCAATGACTTAAGTTAGCATGATTTAAAAATTGAATTAATGTGTTTTGCAACATGATTAATCATTTTTGCCCAAATGCAGCCCTCCTAGTTGTTGTTTTTTTTATGGTTGTCAAGGATATGGTTTATTGGAAGCTTGTTTAGGCATATAAAACAACCAATATAAGACATATAAAACATTATTAACTGCATACATTGATTGCTGAGGCAAACATTCTTTAGTAGGTGAATAATACTAAAAACAAGACCTGAGAAGAACCTGGCTGGTCAGATCCATCCTTTTACTCAACTTTATTCCTCCCTGTGCTATAAAAAAAGTTATTTTGACAGGAGTACCTACACTTTATTTGCCTGGGAGGGACCTCATCAGATGCCATTGGCTGTTTACAGTATATTCCATCAACTCAGCAACATACTGATACAAAACTCATGCCAGTTCGTGCTGAGAATTTCCCCTAGAAAGAGTGCCAGCCTCACTCAGCAGTTAAGGGTGGCTGTTTACTCCTGTTCACTGCCGGGCCTGCGGCATTAGACTTGACACTAGACTAAACAACAACGGACTGGCTACTTCAAAAGCAAAGCCAGCATGACTGCCTGGTTATCTCTGTTCTAAGCCTGAACAGACTCTTGGATAGATGGACGTGGCACACACACAGTCCACAGTCTGGGAGAAACAGCAGAGCTTTGCAAACACTGTAACTCAGAAAAGAGCTCAAGCAGGGAGCAGTTAGGGGAAGCGCTGTCCCTAATTGAATTGAAGTGTAAAGTCGATAACAGGCAGTGGCTAATGTGGTTTCCAGCAGATAGAAACACATTTAATGTAAAGTAGTACTGACTGCTTAAGTGGACCCACAGATTCAATGGCATTGGTTGGGTGTCTCACCAGCAAATGTGTCATTTGCATTACATTGAATTATTCGAACCCACATAAGCCTCGTTTCTCCATTTTCATTGTTGGAAGCATAAATTTAGATTTATTATAGAGGATATTTCATTAAGAATGGAGGCCTCATTATGAATGAACTGCAGTGTTCTCTCAATCCACCAGTACATGCACGCAGTAGATTTAACTCTGATGCAAATGTTTTAAGAAGTATTCTCAACATATCCTAACACTGTAAAACTTCCACTCGTATTTTACTCCGATATCAGAACGTAACCTCAGTACTGTCGTTCAAGCATTGATGCATCTTCATCACTGAAAATCTAAAGGTCACAAAGTCTCATCACATCCCTGTTACTTATCTCATTCGCTTTGGGAAAATGACAGCTTGGTATTTAAAATAGGACACACCTTCCCCAAAATGGGACGATTGATTCCAGTTCACTGGAACATCCTGGCCATACACTCCTGTCACCTGGAAATCAAGGTCATCACGAGGACCGCTGGCTCCCCCTAAGCAATCAGATGCTATCCCGGCCTGAATGACAGATTCTGCCTGCCAGCATGTCATCGCGGCCGACCTTGCTGCACCTTTCAGAAATGATCTCAGGTCTTCGATGCCTCACTGTTTAAAAACACTGTCTTAAAAACTTTAATGAGGTCAGAAACGTGGGTCAGTGCAGACCAAATCACTTGGTTGCCTGTGTAAAATTACACAGCACTGAATTAAAGCCATTTGATTTAAACAGGCAAATATAACTAAGTAAAGACCAGGAGTGCAGAAAGTGGGAGTGCTGAGGATAATTTATCAGGCTATCAGGATAATTTATCTGCAGCTGCAAATAATACATTAAAAAAAAAAAACTTTTAAGGCCTTCCCAGTCTCCCAATCAGTCGTTTTTTCACATTAACATACATTAACAATCAGCTGCAGATATAAAAAGCTGTGTAGATGATGTGCTTTTATGTGTAATATTTCTCAATATTGCTCTTTACAGTTTGTTTTGTGTTTGACCAGCATAATGCAGGCTTTGGGTCATACATGGAGCCCTCAAATGGGCTTTACTGAGATGCACACATTTATTTTGGGATGCACACAGTCATACTAGGATTCACACATCCATTCATATGCCACAAAAGTTCAGTTAAATGAAAATGAAAGGTCGGAAGCTCCTTCATTGTCTAGTCACATACAAACACACACTGACATTTTTCTCTTGTTAAACTGTTGTAGTTTCTGGCTTTCATGTTCAAATGCTTCCTGTTTAATTATCCTAAAATAAAGGTAAAATTTTGTAACATGTAATAATTTAGCAAAACAATAGTAACTTTAAAGACTAGTGTTGTTGATGTATGTGATGAAGGCCCAGGCTTATGTATTGAGATTATGTATTGAGACTGCATCGTCCAGCAGAATTTACAGTGCTGGCCTGTTTTGCAATTCAAAATCTTCTCATTTCAATCAACAAGAGCCATTCTGATGAGCCCTTTCTGGACTCTGTTTCCATTTGGCAGCATTCTTGCATCAGCTGAGCTTGAAAGCCCAAGTGCTGCACTCACAGCCACAATAAAAAGGAAAATAATAATAAAGCTTGAGCTGTTCTTGTGTTGAACACAAATCATCAGTGATGGAGAGCAAGGAATATTTTTCACCCCCAAAGATTAATGCCAGCTTTAAAAAACTACTCCGGGGGAGGGAAAAAAAAAAAAGAAATGTGGCAAAAAGGGCATTTTAAACACTGGCATTTTATTCATGAGGCAAAGAGTAGGGAGCTGCGTGGAATATTTATCAACATAAAGACAGACGTTTAAGAGACCCTGAGTCACAAGGACCTATGCCGGGCGCAAGATTGGCAGAAAACTCATTACATTTGTTATTTGCTTATGTAATGCAAATAACATCACAAATTCTATTTGCTCGTCACTCAGACATCAGCTCCCATATTAAAGCCTACTGATTATCAGTCTGCTCTTATTTAAGCTATTTATACTGATTTGGGAGGTGCTATGAGTAAAGTGGAAAGTGGAAAAGAATTTGTATGTAAATCTCAGAATTATTTGCCTTGTTCATCTTATTTGGTATCGGAATTCCTATGCGAAGGCCAATGGAGTAATTTGGAATCTGGGGAGGGTCCTGTTACATACTTATGTTGTAAATATACGAACACGTCAACAGGACTCATTTAATGCTGTTTTATTTGCTGAATTTAACTTCTTATATAAAAAATAAACGAAACTGCAAAAATTAAGGCATATTTCACATTTGTTGTTCAGTCCCCCCCACCACAATGTTAAATGTAGAAAAATTGCCCTAAGATTTGGCCATATATAAGCTTTTTTTTTTTTAAATGTAAAAAAGTTATTTGACTAGAGGTGTTCAAATATTTGTATATGACTGTAGAGTGGTGCCTGATACTGCAAGTAAAAAGTAACACGCTCTAAAATGAAAAACCAACAGCCTGATACAAGCACAAAATTTATGCTGTGTATCATAGAACCAATTTAATAACAGAAATAACAAAGCCTTATTGTCTTATATGGTGTTAAAAGCAGCTGCTTAAATTAATAAACAACCTACAGTGTAAATGAAGAAAAAACTGTGGTTTATCAAGCTAGTTATCAGTAGTGAACACTCGCCTGCACCGCTGACAGTACTAGCTGGAGTGAAAAGGATTTTGTAGTTCATGCCATTTTGGCTTTAAAGTTGCCCTTTCATGTCGTAAACTCTGGGGTTCATCTGTATGTACATCGGTCAATTAGCTACTTCTTATCAAAGCAGGTGGTTCTTGGCCATGCTGAGAGATGAAAACCAGATTAGGCTGGTGTATTCATATTGTCATCATTACTCCTACCTGCAGTAACATTACAGCCCCTCACCCCCTTCAGCTGTTACCTGTGAGGTTGAAAGGAAAATACCAGTATCTGTCTGGTGATGGGGAAGCATATGTGTTAATCTAGTTCTTTAGTATAGGTAATTAAAACAGACAGTATCCAAATCAAACGACTCTAAACTAGGATCACACCTCACACTTACCTCCGATGTATTTATAAAGTATTAACATTGCATTGACATTGTCCTGCATCTTGCATGGTGTTTGTATTTACACTGTGTTCACATTGTCCACACTGTAGTGTCCTTTCATTAATATGCCATTAACAGACCACTAATAGCTATAAAGAAACGATGTGTTCATCAGAATTTGAAATTGTTTATAAATGACAGTTTATGGAGCTGTTCACATTTTTATTCATACATATGTATGTTTTCTGTACACATTCATTCACACAAGCACAATTAATTTTTTAAAGGTCTTGACATAAGCTTCATGTTTTATCCCATATGTATATATGAGAACACAATATCCATCCATCATCTTAACCAGGGTCACAGAGAGGGGGGTGCTGGACCTTATCCAAACAGTCAAAGGATGAAAGGTGGAGAAATATCTTTAGAGAGGTTGCCAGTCCATCACAAGGCAGATACAAATTCATACACACTCACACATAGGGACAACTTAGAATCTCCAATTCACCAGAAATGCATGCCTTTGGGCTGTGGGAGGAAATCAGAGCACCCACCTGAAACCCACATGTACACGGGGAGAACATGCAAAAATTTGATTTTCTTTAACTCCCACTATGTGTAAGTAATGGTGTTTTTCCACTTGCACAAGGAACCTTGCTGTACCATGAACAAATGGTTTTCCATTACAAATAAACCGACCTGTGCCTGATTCGTCTCTGTGCTGTCATGACCCTGACCGACGGCAGGGCTGGAAAGGGGCTGCAGCTGAACTGACTGGATCACTGCTTTCTGAGGCCTTTGTTTTTTTACTGTCCAAGCAAAAAAACAACAATGGAGATAGAAACAAACATCTGAGAAGTCAATGAAGTACAAGCACGACTGTCTGTTTGGAGTGAAGATACATTTCAGCAGGAATTTTCTATGACACTATCAAATTTATCTTTATCTCTGTGAGAAATGTGAAGGTGTACCAGGACATCACTAAATTATTTAGATTAGGTTTTCATCACATGAATAAACAATGCCAAGAAAATATTAAAAATTCAAACAATGCTATAAATAACAAAAGTAGCTCCGACAGAAAAAAAAACTTTCCGCTGGTTCGACTCCATGGACACAGTTTTGGACGATGACTGTCCATTATCTGTGGGGTGAGAGTTGTGCTGCTGACACATCAGAAACACCATTAACGGACTGATATACACTGGAAAATCAAAGCATTCGTACTGTACAGTTTGGGTACAGCATGGTTATCGTTTACCTATGAAAAAGCACCTTGAAATATTTTCTTAATTTAACTTAAAATGTGTTTGTATTGAGATTTAGTAGTGTTACCATTTAATCTCATATTATAGTTCTAGTGTATTTGTATTTATAATCTAATCCTGCACAGATTGTACAATTTATATTACACTTATTTTGCTAACCAGTTCTAGTAATAAAAAGATACAGTCAACACTGTTCTTAGAAACAAATGATTCCTTATCTTGAATCATGTGTCTAAATGTCACCAGCACAGTATCTACACAATCTCTGAGCTGTAAGTAGAAAAGTAAATTCCATTCACGGCGTACTTTGTGCAAGCAATAACTTCAGGATAAACCAAGAATAAGAGGTTGCAGGGTTAGTCACTGGCTAACAGAAACTGAAGAGAAAAGGTCATTCTTGCTTTTGGTCTACTCCATGTTATTCCTTGCTGTTAAATTAAATGGACAGTGTCTTTCACCTTGTCTTTGCTGTTCATTTTTGGTCTACAACTTGCATTTAGCCCATGGGAGCTGAGATCTAGACATAGCATCTGTGGCAACTTAAAACAAAACGTTTGCATTTGTGTTAACAAAGTGTACAGAATATCAATCCACTTTAAAATGTGTATGTTGAGCATAATATATCAGGTTGGCTACACTTTATTTTGACAGTCTCCTATAGATTACATATATCTAGATATAACTATCTACATATACAAACTATTTGGTGAAACGCAGTGGATTATCAACAGCACTGAGTTAAATTTTAGGATTGGGATTAGATTAGTCTTTTAGGCTTAGTTTAAAAATTAGGTATAGGGTCATAAACTGCAACTAAAACAATTATTTTTGTCAGCAAATAGCTGGTTTCCTGGACTCCAGGAGTGTTTTAGGAGAGTTTATGATTCATCAGTTTTATATTTCTTCATGTCTGTCTGAAATAAGAAGAGCCATCTGACCACACGTCTGCTGGCAGTTTATATTAAACTGTGCTTTAGTGACTTCTTACAATAGCTGCCATTGAAAGACCTGTCTCATAAGCTGTGATGTTAAAGCTAAAACCGCTGTCTTCCCAGTGTGCTCTTGAAAGATGATATTGGCCTACCACACTTTTTTATTAAAGGAGCTACAGTGATTCTTCCTCCATGTTCAGATATTCATAAACCAATTTTAAACCATTACCCAACACACTCATAATCCAGCTTTTCAAATTCCTTAGCTGTGCTGGGCTTGTTTGAAGTTGTCAAAAACTGACAAATGTGGGCTCTGATTACTATTTCAAGTCCCAAGAGCATACTGGCAGATCCAGGCTCAAAAAAACAACTGCAGTGACTACAATGTAAATTGAGTTTAGGTTGTTTAGATTATAGAACTGTGTAATAAAATGCTGGGCCTGCTGGCAAGTCCTGACCATTTAAAAGGTTTTTAATTATGAATAGGTCCTTACATGCACTTATTACATGAGCATATAAATGTGTTCCACATCAAATACAAAAACCATGTAAAATCAAATCCCACTCTCTCCTGCACATTTTCAGCTAGAAAAATGCTGGAAAAGCACAGGAACCCAGACATCTTTATCCTGACTAGCAAGTACGACAAATCCTAGGTTTGGCAATTGCTATTCCATTTCAGAATGTCAGTGTGTGCCAAAACCTAAAATACAAACAGACCTTTAGAGCACTTTCTGGTGCATATGACGACCATTTCTGGGATTGATACCAATATCCTTCTGGAGCTTCATGTCTCCAAGACCAAACACACTCGGTAGAATATTAAACTGCCATGCTCTTCAGACATTACCTTTCCAAAACAAAGAAAATGAACTGAACTCTACCATCAAAAAAATTAGTTTCAAAATGCATTACAGACCATTTCCATGTGTTTATTTATTCATGATTTACATAGTTGGGAATGGGCTTTATACATATGAAATTTCATTGCTGTTTTACATTATGCAACAACAACCCTTCTTGTTCTGCAGTTTTCTCTGCTTTCATGACAAGGGCTATTAGGCATAAAAGGAAACAGGTAGAGGAAAAGGTAATACGAAAGGTGAACATCTAAAATGTAGCCCCTGAGACTGGTTTATTTAATGCATGGAGAGGAAGATGCGCTCTGGCTGAAATATGCTTTTATAGCAGGTCAACCTCTTGAATGCCACAACATTACCTAAATTGGGAGGGGGATAAAACACCAGAAAAACATCAATGTTGTAGCAGCCACTTTTTTTTAAGCAATATAACAAAAAAACATAATTTTTGATAGCTTTCTCAAACAAATGCATAAACACGATGCAACGTACTCACCCCATCAAATGTCAGAATGGTTTAAGACTAGATAAATGTATTCCTAGCCCTGAGACAGGCTGCAGCGTTGAATGACACCCACATCCAACCAAACTCCCATCCCACACTCTCTTTAGTGCCACATACATTTTAATGATTTGATGGTGGATTATTCCACATACAAATCAGTTAAACAAACTTTGTTTTTTTCCCTTGTTCTTGTCTGAGTAATTTAGGGTATTTGAGTTCCAAAGGGCCAGTAAGCAGTTCCTTCTGAGGCTGATAACCCACTGAGAGTCCCCCTGGAACTCTCCATCAATGAGGCGTCTCCTATAGGCATGCAGGTTGGCGGTGCCGTTTTTTTTAAACAAAGCTTTTCTTCAGGTTCATTACCACAGCATTGATTTTCACTCTACGTGGTGGGCTAGGAGCATTATTGAATATTTATGAACAGGCCCATTGCAAAGGTCTCCTGAGAGAAGCTCAGGAACAAAGAAAATGATTTTTAAGGCAATGTCACAGTTTTGGACGTGGTCAGGTAAGGTCACTGAAAGTAGGGGCAACTTCACAGTATGACATCAACAGAGCCATGTCAGAGAGACAGAGAGACAGAGAGAGAAGTCTGTGCCCCTTGAAGACACATTATAGCCACAAAAACAAAAGCTAACATGTTTCTGGAGATGAGTTAGCGAGGCTCACATGCTTAATCCTAACTTGCTGTCTGGCCTATAAAACAAAATTTCATATCATATCATCTAAACTAGTCTTTTGGAGTGAATCACAATAATAATAATAATAATAATAATAATAATAGTCAGTACAGTGATGCAGTGAGAAGGTTCTGGGTTCGATTCCCAGCCAAGCAGCTGAAGGTCTTTTCTGTGTGGAGATTTCATGTTCCCCACACATCTGTATGGGTTTCTGTGAGGTTCTCTGCTTTCCTCCCATAATCCAAAGACATGCACATCAGGCAAACTGGAGATGCTAAATTGCCCCTGGGAACATAACAGTGTGTTTGTCTGTGCATCTGCCCTGTGATGGACTGGTGACCTATCCAGAGTGTTTCTCCCACTTTCACCCTGGGATCCAGCACCCCAACGGTTAAGAATAAGCGGTTCAGATAATGGATGGATGGATTTTTTTTTTTGTGATGAAAATGAAAATGATCATAAAAGATGCATTTCAAGAAAGGCCACCGTGTTATAATATCCCATACATCGGATGAGATGTATGGGAAATCTTGGCTTTTGCTTAATATTTAAAAAAAATACTAAATATAAGTGAAATATATTAAAAAAATCTTTATGCAACACATGAAAATAAAATTATGTAACACATGTCTGCTACATATGAAAGTTTCAATTTTGTTTCCTACATTTAACATCTATCAGCAATTCAAGCAAAAGCTATGAGAGCCCAAATATAACTTAATTGGGGTTAGTTAAAACAGACAGAGGGGCTAGTTATGACAGTGGATAAGGTTCTACAAAGCTAGACAGCTGCACGAAGGTTGTAGTTTAGCCTGAATTGCTCTCTATAAGTTGTTTACGTGTTTTAAAATGATGTTGTATTACAGCAACCAAGAAGGAGCATAAAATGAGTGTAAATTCTCAAACATAACTCTGTAATAAAAAAACCCCAAAAATCAAACATGATGAAAAAAATTACTTTCATGGTACAAAAACACTCTGGGTGAATCTCAAGCAATATGTTTCTGATTGCTGTCAAAATTGGCAGATGGTGTTGCTATGGGAATACGAGAACAATACCAGGAACACGTTCTACCAGAACCCGAATAACTACATAAAATATCCACTTCACATTTTACCTTGTGATTTTGTGCCCCTCTTTCTTGTTTTGTACACCCCTATTATAAATATGACAAACCTGTCTGCATTTATTATGTGGATACATACCAGGCACTTCATTAGAAACCCATTGTAGCTCTTCTTTGCTGTTGTACAGACTGTAGCCCATCTGTTGATAAATTAAACAGGTCAACAACAAAAAAATTCTTTGTAATCATCAGAAACCACAACACGTTTCTAAACCATTTTTTTCATGCTGATTTCAGATCTGCTCTCAGTTTTTTTTTCAGTCACATCAACTTTTTGAATTATGAGAAATATTAGATTTGCAATAGACTTGCATGTGGTTTTTATCAAACCACAGACACCAATCAAGTAACTGTTTCAATATTTTAAGTGCGAAGTCAGACAGACTCACACTGTGGCATTGATATAATGATCAGTGTCAGTCAGACTCCACTGTTTCTTCAAGAACGCTTAGTATATGATTATTATATGCTAATTATACCACTAGCATGCAATATACAACTAGCTTCATCACAAAAACTGTACGTGCGGTAAAAACTAAACAGAGATTTGAAATCAGCATGAAAAACACTAGAAAAACTTACACAAACTTATCTCTGATGATTTTGACCTGCTGACCTGTGTTATTAATGTCATCTACCCCTTCAACTATGGACAGTTTCGGACCAAAAAGCTACTCCTGGCTGGATGTATTTTGATGATGGATCACTCCTAACCTAGCAGTGACACCGACGTGTGTAAAACCTCCTGCAACACAACACAAACTCTCATGCCATTACTACCATGTTATTGTCACCACTGTGCTTAGAACTGTCCACCACTCATATCATATCCAGTCAATAGCACTCCTGTGGTCAGAAACTGACCAGTGATGAATGGGGTAGAGAGCTGGCTGATGAATTGTGGAGGTTCAGTTGGTAACTGTACACCAATCTGGTGTAAATATAGGTAGGCGGAGCTCCTAATGTGGTCAATGATTTGTAGGTGTTTCTAATAAAATGGACAAGGACTATACATGGCAGGTGTTACTGTTTTATTTTCTATTTGAAGCATAATTAGGGAGATGATATTAATAATGCAAGGCTTTTCATTGTATTATTAAAAGCATAACATCATAATTTAACAAAAACTTCATTTAAATGGAGCCAAGTTGCTTTAATCAAAGTTTCATCAAAAGTATTATTTCGTCGGCTTTTTCTCCATAAATATCTCAGGCCTATCTCAGAAGAGAGTAACTTCTGACTGAAACAGCCGGCAGACTTTTGGTGCTTGTATCAATTAGGGAATGCAAATCAGAGTGAGTCGGAGTAGGAAGAACTGTAGCTAGAGATTTAGCGCTCTGAGAGGAAAGCCAGACACGACGAGACACGAATGCTCCTAAAAGAACACATCAAAGCTGAATAAACACATGTTGGCAACCGCCTTGTTCTCTGCTGGGAGATGGAAAGTGCCACAGCCAGAGAACATATTTACTTGTGTCACGTCTTTTTTTCAGCCATATTGATGTTTTTCAATAGTCCAAATGACTTCACTCCTCTGGTTAGCTCCCCTGGAGTCTTCACTTTTAATTCCCACCAATTTAAACACTTTAGTAAGTGCCTGAGGAATTCATCTTGGACTCCTGGGAGCTTTGTCTCCTTTCTTTATTCATCAGTTGGCACAGCGCTCAGACCAGCAGGGGGGAATATTTTTCTTTAATTATGTAAACTAAAGCATAATTATTTATTGAGTCATGTGACAAGCACAACTGCATTACCTGCATGACATTGCTATGAAAGGACACAGCATAGGTGCTCTGGATGTAAATTATTTCTCACAAGTAGCTCACTGAAACAAGAGAAACTCAGTTGAAGTTCCATATTTCCATATTTGTGTTTGGAATTAGAAGAGCTGTTTTATTATGAACAAAGTTAGACATGAGCCTGCTGACACAGAATGCACAATGAATGTAGATGTGATTCAGCAGAACCTTGACTATCCAGGTCATGGTTATCAAAAGACATTTAAAAAACATTCAAAAACACACCTCTTTAATAATAATTCCTGCTAGCACCCCTGCGGGATTCTAGCAGACTGTTAACATTAAGCTAATAGAATTTCAACATTTAGATTTGCTGGTTGAAACACAGACATCTGAAGCTACTGAAAGACAATCCATATGTTATCTAAGGCTTGTGACAGACATATTAATATATATTTTATCTTGCATGTTACATTTTTAGAGTGACTCCTTCTGTAAAGATGCACATAGTTGTCTTTGTTTACTTTCTTATAGAAATTTGTATTAACAGTCTTTTATTTCAGGATATTGTTCCCACCCACTGTAAATCAAAACAGGATTGGGTGATTTATCTGTCACTTTCTGAGTATGCTGATGGCTAACCTGACACATTAGAACTTCAAAACACATCCTGATTACCTAACCAATGGAAACACTCACTTAACTATATCTACCTAGATACCATGGAGAAAACAAGTATTTTAGCAAGTATTCTAACAAGTATTTAATAATGAAATAAGAGGTGTTGCAGTATTTGCCAAGTTCAAAAACAAACATGAATCAATTGAATAAAACTGAACTAAAACTTACAGCACATATATTTCAATAAAGAGAAATCACTGAACACTTACCAGGTCCTAAACGTTCCCTTGAGATTTAATTAATTAAATACCAAACTATGCACCACCTCTGTTATTGTAATTTAATAAAAGAGTTTTTGTTGACGACTTAATTAGCTGGCTTGTGTACTTTTTTATTATATTTGGGAAGAGATAGATCTGCCTCATTCTCCAGGACCTCCAGTCCAGGACTGCTTGCCGCAGCTTTGTCTTCATTGGACCACATTTATGGTGATAGATCTCCAGTCATAATGTGTAAGTGCAGACCTACTTTCTCAGAGGAGAACAATAACTCGGCTCACCTCACATGGATTAAGAGCCTGCTCTGTTTACCTCCGTTAAACAATGACAAATACACATGGCTGGATACTGGGTCTGGCTGCTCTACTGTTCATACTTCATATATTTTATTTCCTTCACTAGTATCACAGTGTGCCTGGCTTCAGTTGCCATTTTGTTTGCTGCCAAAATCTCTTGAGCTCGCGTTTTCCAACTAGGATGGATGTGATAGAAGAAGAGACCACCGACTACTCTCTAAAAAGCATCGAATGTGTCCACAAAGTACACTATATGTCCAAAAGTTTCCACTCACCCCTTCTTGGTAGTAAATTCAGTTATTTTAAGGTGCTGTTCTTGCTGACACAGCGATTGAGTTTAGCGCACACATACATTTTTTAAGGTACATAGAAAAGCATTGCCAGTAGAATGGAACACTTTGGAGCAGCTGCATATGAGCCTGAGGGCTCCATGCCCAATGGCAAGTGTTCTAGAGGGGTATAAAGTTCACCAAAATTGAGATGTGGAGCAGTGGAAATATGAGTGATTGAACACTACGTAATACCTCTGGGATCGTCAACTTCAGAATATCTCACTCCAGCCACACACCTCTAAGCATCAACAGTTCCATGGTAGAGACAGTAAAAAACATCAGGTTTCTGGGAGTGCACATCTCAGATGGCCTCATTTGGACCACCAACACCACCTCCCTCACCAAAAAGGCACAGCAGCATCTGCAGTTCTTAATACAACTGAAATGGGCAAAACTCCCTCCCCTCGCCCTCACGGTGTTCTTCAGGTGCTCCATAAAGAGCATCCTGACCATCTCTGTTTGGTACTAAACAACTGAATTTTTCCACTTTACACATCACACTATGGAGCTCCCTACTGAAAACATATCCATTTTATGTTTGTTCTTCGATACTGTTTCAGAGATACTGTAGATTGGCAGTATATGTTTTTATGTGGAACTGCTGCTGGTCTTTTGTACAGATAAAGCACAAAATTACATTCCAGTACTGGTGCTTTCCAGATGACTGCTGCACATAAATACACACACATTTTTTTTTTTATA
>JBBJLS010000002.1:1626816-1636922 GCA_037577275.1 Bryconaethiops microstoma
ATATATAGAAGTTTACTTTGGTTTTAAATGGGATTTATCATTCAGAACTAGCCGTCCAACATCAGTACCAGACCTGAGGCTGGTACAAAACCAATTAATACAATTGAAACTTTGGAAGAGCAGGTGTCTACAAACTTTTGGATGTCTATTAACATGAGGTAGCATTAGTTTGAAATGTAATAACTGGACAACATTCCAGTCTAAACTGTCTTAAATCAACAAGTGTGACCCAGCTTGCCTAAATTTCATGTGTTCAACAACATTAGATAGACGGACAATCAAATTCGCTCAAATATGTGAGGTACTATGCCTTAATTTCCAATTCCACAAATCACTTTTTTCCTTCGTTTTTGCCAGCCATTCAGTGATTCAGTGTATCAAACTACGGTTTTCATCCGGAGAGAAATTGTAGTCCTCATGAGGTCTCATGTTGTGAAAATTGCCCTTAATTCAGAACAGTGTGCCATAATTACTGTAAGTACTCTTTGCTCTGAGGCTTTTTGTTAAGCAAGAGAAGAAAAGGTGTTATCCCATTGTGGGATCACTTTCTTTTGGATGGAGTTGGAATAGTACAACAGTTCCACAGCAAATTATAACTCCCTGCTGAATTAGGCCTCTTGAAATTATGCCATTTTGAAAACACTAAATCTGGACATCTGCACTATCCAAAGGCCATTTGAGCCATTCTTCAGAGACATGCTGTGGGAGACAAGAAAAGTACCATCTCAATTTTCCTAACAGGCTTGCTATGGTTTTGCAAAACTTAAATAAAAGCTTAAAGGCTTAAATAAAGGTTCAAAAGTTCTTTAGCCTTAAGTAATTGTTATGGAAATTACAGAAGAATTTACATTTGAAAGATTGCAACTGATGGTTTGAGGATAATTTACAGTCGCATATCTTCCTCATCACATTCTCATGTACCTGAGCGCATAAACGTGCTTCAGTGTGGACTGAAGTAATACCTTGAGCAGAACACAACTCCTTTACAGCTTTGTGCTAAATGTAAAATTACTTATTATAATGGCACTGGAAATTACAATGGTAATGGTAAACCATTTACCAGCAGAGTGAGTATGATATACATACAGTACCTGCTCACAGAACGCCAATACATTCTGCGCTGTATATAATAATACCATCCATGCATCCATTATCTGTGCTGCGTATCCTTAATCAGAGTCACGGGGGGGGGGTTGGGGTTACAGAGGGTCTTGACATGCAATGTTTCGAGTTCATGACGCTCACTCCCATAACAAGTTTGGTTGCGCACAGCGGAAGAATACACAGTACCACAGAGTGAGGGAGTTGGCATCCCTAAGTATGCTTACCTGTTAACAGCGCAAGTGTTTAAGTGTTAACTGTTACTACAGTACGGTGTATTTTTGTCCTTTTTCTTTTTCTGTGGTTTGTGTTTTTCTGTCCTAGATTATGATTTTACAACTGTGCTAGGATAGGTAAGCGACTTAGGCTAGGTTGTGTTCTGACTAAATTTGGGTTACATCACAGTAGAAGGAACGAATCTGTGTCTTAACTCAAGGACCCCCTGTACTGGAGTCTATCCCAGGGGTCAGAAAAACACCCAGGACAGGCTGCCAGTCCATTGCAGAGCAGACACACAGAGAAATACATTCACACACAGACACAGCTATGCTAACAGTTGGTAGCCTAGCAGTTAGGGCATTTGCCCTGCAATCAGGAAGTCGTGGGTTCGATTACCAAGACTGCTAAGCACCACTGAGCTACCCTTGAGTAAGATACCGTCCCCACACACTGCTCCCCGGGTGCTGCGTTCCTAACTGCCCACTGCTTTACTTGGTGAATGGGTTAAATGCAGAGGAAGAATTTCAAACTGTTCACACTGTGTGCTGTGGTGTGTTCATGTATGACAGAATGTTCACTTTCACTTCACATGCTAACAACTAGGGCCAGTTTAGTGTCTCCTACCCACCAGATGCCCATGTTTTTGAACGGTGAGAGGTAACCAGAGATCCCAGTGGAAACCCATGCAGAAAGAGGGAGAATGTGCAAACTTCATACAGAAAGGACTTTTGGCCACTCAGCCTGGAAATTCTACCTAGACATAAAGGGTCGTTTTTCCGGACAGAGATTAAGCCTAGTCCTGGATTATGTAGTGCTGTGAATAGAGATTTTCCATTGAAAAGGAAAGGGTAGTCCAAGACTAGGCTTAATCCCTGTCTGGGAAACCGTCCCAAAGCATTTAATTTAATCCATAGAACACAAGCAGCATGGATCCAGTCCGGGAGTGCAAAAAATGGTAAATTGTCATCATATGGTAAAACAACTCCTTAAATGGAAGTTCCCCTGGTTTGTGTTGATGCTCGAGGTGTTCCTATGTCACGTAGAACCAAAGTTATTATTATTTAAAAAACATGTAATAACAACCACTACTGAGCTTTTAAAAATGGCAAATGCCCATTAAGATAAAAAACGGCCAAATGTATTTTATTTTAGGTCGGGGGATCTAGAGAGCGGCCAAGTGGCAGCGCACTGAGCAAAAGAGCATTTAGGGGAGAAAACAATATTTTAGACTGTTTTAGACTATTTTTATTTGTTAAAATCAGATTTTACAAATACACTCTGAGTTCTAAGGGTTAACCTTTATTTAATTTACAATTTCTCAAGTCTCAGACAATATTTAACCTCATATACTCTATATGTTATATGCATGCCTGAGACCCATAGTATCCCTGTTCATTCACAGCTGTTCTTGGGTGAAATCGTCCATCTCTATGCACCTTTCTTGGATTTAGAAACTAACAAACATAGCATCTGATAGCATCTCCCACCCACTGCAGTTGAGTATGAATTTCAGAGTCCAGAGAAAATGTTACAAAGCGCTTGAGAATATAAACTACTGCCAGTAACCAGTATAATCTGTTTATCTTAAACAGAGACAGGAACCGCTGAGTAATCAAATGTCTGTAAACATAAAATACATGTGAATATTTTCCATTTTAGATAAAAATGGGAACAGCGAATCACAGTTTCTAAAAGAAGATGACTGGAGTTCAGCAGCAGATCCAGCTTTCCTATGTACATAAAAAGCAGATCCTGAGTAGAGACAAAGCTATTCTGTCCTGGCTAGACCATCCCTTGATAATAAGAGTTTGAATGTCTCCCATCATTTTGGTGGTTTAGAGCACCTGCTGAACAGAACCAAACGCAGTAAGGTGTAATTTATAAGGTGTTATTTGTCTCCACAGCCAACAGCTTGTTGTAATTACCCACCTGTATGGGGAGTCTTTAAACCATATGCTATAGATTTAAAAGGGGGTTTGGCATAATAGTGATGTGTTATATGTGGAGATGCTGTTCTTTACATAAATGTTGTGTGTAAGTTGTCCAAGCTACAAAGCCAATTTCCCCTTTAGCGACAATAAAGTAAGGTAAGTACGTTTTTGAGAAACTATGCTCCATCACTACAGAAAACCTAAAATGGTTTAGAAAAAATTCAGTACTATTTTGCAGCAAGTACAGGTTGTTAAGCTCTAGTCATGCATAAAGTTTTAGTCATGAGTTAAGCTGTAGTCGGGTGTTAAGATTTAGTTCTAGGGCTTAAAGCTCCAATTCTCAGGCGTTAAGATGTGATTCTCAGGAGTTAAAGTGTAGTAAGGCTTTAAGCTCTAATTCTAGGGTGAGCTGTAGTTCACAGGCCCTCTACTTCTTGGGCGTTAAACTGGTAATTCTTGGGTGTTAAACTCTAATTTTTGGACATTAATTTCTAGATAGAGTGGTAAAAAAAAAAGATTGGCCTGAGTGGCATATTGCCATGAGCATTATTGTTATTTTTATTTTTCATCTTATTTACCATGTCTATTTTCACCTTGAACTGCATTTCTTGTATGAAAGCACTGTGCAAATAAAGTAGATTTTTATTATTATTAAACCAGTAGTCAGCATTCTTTGCATTGAGCTGTATAATGACATTGCATTAGCGGTAGTTCAAAGATGTGGTGGCTTGCTTCAGAAGAAGCACATGCAAGCCCTCATCCTCCCAGCATTGTAGCTCTGTGTGATGGGGGGTGGACTAGATAACAGTTGGCATTTACGTTACAAGGCATGACCAGGCTTTGCTTTGGAGCATTGTTTCTGAATGCAGCTCCTGGCAACCCACAGGTTGGCTGGGTGCCTTTTCTGTTTTCAGCTGGTGATGTAAAGGCTGCAGCAATGGAGCACTTCAAAGAGCTCTCTGTCTTTACGTTGAAACTCAAACAGCAGCGTAAGGCCACAGAGAAAATCAAGGAAATTAATGGTCAGAGTTTATGTTCAAAGTCAATCTTTTGTAAAGCTCATGTTCATCAAAGCTGAGGAAACAGGGTATCAAGCCTAAAACTATGAATTAAGCCTCAGTCATCAAGGGTTCCTCCAGGTGAAGGTATGAAGCTGCACTGGAATTCATTACCATCCTACATCCTACTACAAGCCTACTACAGTGAACATGCTCCTTTGGAAAAGGTCTTTTAGATTCTCACATGTGGTGGTTCTGAATCTCAATCAGCTCAGGGAATACTGAGCTAAGAGGATAATATTCTTTAGCCTATTCCAACGTATTCCTTGAGGCCTTCCTCATAGGACTCGACACATGGCTTTTAAAGTGAACAATAATTATGTCTTCAGCTTCATGCAGTGCCATTTTTATAGTTCATAATTTATAAACCACAGTCTAAACTGAGGGTATTTGGACTGAATTTCATCATACAAGATAGGAAACAAAAATAAGTCTGCATACAGTTTGACTGAAGATTATTTTTCCACAGAATTCGGGGTGACTTTCCTAAAACATTGTCACAGACTCCATGCAAAGAGATGTTAAAAATTGCAACTAAAAATGAAAATGAAAGAGCTTTAAACAAAAGAAAGAGCTTTAAAGCATGCAAATATCTTTGTTGCTATGTTGCATGAACAAAGCCAGTTTTGTAGCCCATTTCCTTTTATAAGTAAATTGTTCAATTAATACAATGTCATCTGCAGAGGACACTGCAACATTATTGTATTTCCCAACCCTGCAAACAATTGATTTAATCAAAGACTCTCATTTCTAGACTTAATCCCAATGAGGCCCAGAAAAACTGAAGAGTGCAAATGGTGGAAGATGTGAAAAGGAATTGTAGTGCATTAGCAAAAGAACTACAGAAATTTCCTGAACTTACCAAAGTGCTCATGGTAAAAAAAAAAAAAAGTAAATGCAACATCATGTTTGTAGGAAGACACACCATCAAAACCTCATTCCAAATGTGAAGCATGATGGAGGTAGTATAGTGCCTACCTTGCAACCTCTGGGCCATTGAGGGAAGAACAAATTGCACCAAGAAGTATAACAGATATTGGGTAATGAATGGTGGTGGCCTAGTGGGTCACCAAGAGGTCGTGGGTTCAAATCCTACCTTCAACACACCACCACTGAGTTCCTGAGCAAGACCCTTAATACCAAGTTGTTTCAGGGAGACTGCCCCTTGTAGTTAGGGAATGGAAGTCGCTTTGGACGAAAGCGTCTGGTAAATGCAGTAAATGTAAATGTAACAAAGTCAATGACCTGAAACATAGAAGGAGATCAACAATTGAATCACTTCAAGAGAAGAATATTCATGTTCTGGAATGGCCACATTAAGACTTCACCCCAACTGATAAGATCTGACCTGACCTGAAGACAGCTGTTTCTCCAAGAATCAATGAAAAGTCTTTGTAAGGAAGAATGGTCTACAATTCCACCAAACCCATTTACCCTAGATTTTCCAGAAACCCTAGATTTTCCACTGGCACAGTGAAGAATCTTAAGTGGAGATTCTTTAATCAGTATCACATGGAACAATCTCTATCAATTAACACAATCTCTAAAGCTCTAAGATATTTTTGTGAGACTGTTAGCATTAAATTTGCTAAAGGAGGTTCAACCAGTCATTGAGAATACATGGGTTCAAATATGTTTCCAGTCAGAAATTAATGATAATGATATTTAACGATATATTTATGACAATTATTTTCCTGTGTCTCAGGAGGATATATGTCTAAATTGAAAATAAATAAATAAAAGGCATGTTGTTGGAATATCAGGTAAAGTTGAAGGCCGGAGCCAAATAGAGTGATTTCCATTAATAACTAGGCACACTGACATGACCCCTCAGTGTATACTAAGACAAGACTGACACTTTCACCCTCCGAAGCATTACATTCGTGCAAGCAGCCTCTTCCTTCTTATTGCCTCGTCCCTGAAATGAAAAGCAAACAAGATGAAATAATCCAGGAAATTGCAGGATCTCTTGTCTTGATGGACAGGCAAACAGTGTGACACTTATTTAGCACATTGTAATAGTTTTCACAGTTTTACTTAGTGATTTTTTTTAAGCTCACGAGCAAAGATGAGCTGTGAAGGAGGTTTGGAAGTCAAGCATAATAGTGCCGAATGTAATTATAGATGCTATGGTTCAATTCTTGATAATCGCTGGAGAAGATGTCTCTTTGTTCTCCTTGCTATTGTTTATTTCATGCTTGGCTTGATTTTTAATTCAAGAAACGCACAAGAATGGAACGTGATCATCAAACAAATAGACAACGCGTAAGTACCAATGAGAATAGAATGGCAATAGAAAACATAGCGAAGACAAAAGAAAGCCAGTCACATGATGGCTCCATTACGCTTGCCTGACACAGTGATTAGCTGAAGGGCAATCCCAGAATTATGGATGTCATATTGCTCCTTAAAGCATGAAGGCAAATTGACTCTTCGAACAAATAAAGAAAACATAAATTAATATACCGAAGTGCACATCTCTACAAGACTTGTTGAATACTTTCATTTTCAAATATATGCAAAAAGTCACAAGCAAGGGAGCAATTCATGGGGATTGTTTCTAGGAATGTTTCAACCAAGAACGTTTGTTCCCTTTCATGTCCATGCATTATTCTTTATGGTTGATATTCACATAATATAGGTGAGATATGCTAGGCTTGTTTAAGAAATATTACTTCATAATGTCATGAATATACTATGATATTATATTGTTCTATGTACACAAAGTAGCCCAGTGATTTCTTCTAGTTTCAGACACATTGTTCAGATACTAATGCCGCTTAAAACAAACTGGTGAGGTGCAGCCAATAAAGTAGAACATTTCGACGTTTTCTTTTTTCCCTATCAGTCATGACTTGCAAGTGAGAGAAGTATATTTTGAATGAAATGTAGTTCTGGTAGCATGCTGCTGTAGAAAATAAAGTTAAAGAACAATTGCAAACAAGTATATCTAATACAGTATATCCAGTATAGCCAATACATATGTTACAGTATTCCTAAATCAGCTCTGATCCTCATTCACTGTATCAGACCAGGATCTTCTGAGGAACCTCTGTCAAAACTGGTCAATGAGGCAGGAGCTTCTCCTGATCTTCTTCCCCTGCCATCTTTTCAGAAATATCTTGCTGACGTCCATATTATTCCAAAATGTTTACAACAAAATCAGGTAGTATCCCAGTTACTTGTATCTGTTTTGAAAAAAAGATCAACCCTTTAAAAAAAAAGAAAAGGAAAAAATAACCATCTTTAGAAAATATTCCCTCTTCCTAGATATCTGTCTTTGGGAAGTTTGATTTAAAAATATTCTGGTGTGGTGCCATTTATATCAGAGCTTCTTGCAGCAAATTGGACCAGGAAATTATTAGTGTTAGCAACTGCTCTCTGAAAAGGTAAAATAGCCTCCATTACATGGTAAATGCGCCTCTGTCATAACCTCTAACTGCATGTCAGCGAAAGCCCTTCACAGCGCCGATCCTACAGCACGAGTTATTTCAATGGGTCATTGATTGAGCAAGATTAGGCCTTTGTGCAGCTTGGTATTAAAAGATGCCAATCTGCTGCGCACATTCATGTCAGCTGCGCTGCCCAGCTGTGTGGGGCCCAGTGAAACTAGCCTCATTCAGTCCCAAGCCGGAGCAATTGCATGTAATGCTGTCTATTGTGAGAGTTGCAATCATTGCCACTGGGCAGGATTTGACAAGCAAATGTTTGTAAAAGCTGCAGTAAAACAGGATTTAGGCAAAGAAGTCGGGCGAAGATTTCAGATTTGAACTTTGTGTCATCTCTTCTAACATGGACACTAATGCCTGAACCTTGCTGTTTGGGACGGTCAAAGTATATTCAAGTTGTTTATTTCAGGTCCATTGCACAGGTCCAATCATCGGTTCTAAAGAACCCTGATTTTCCCATAGTTTCCTTCCATTCCTCTCTTGGTTAATAATGTGATTTCTTTTCTATTATATCTACCACCATATTCATTAAGGTCACATCATTCTATCCTTTTATACCTATACATCAAAACAACTTCATACACATATTAGGAACTGAAACCAGCATTCTGTGCAATCGTCCATGCTCAGTGCATCCGCTAAAAGGTACATTATGTTTACTAAGCTCTCTGAAAGTAAAGCTGGAGCTATTCATGAGGTGGCCAGGGTGCTTTAATGAGACAAGGACTTAAGCAAGGCTAGCTTTCAGTATCTTTCTCATTTATAGTCAAATCGCTTTAGTGAACTTGAGAAACATTATAATAAATAAATTACCTGTCCATGAGAAAGTTTGCCTGCCAGTCAGTAATAACTATAGTCAGTGAGGGCCTGAGTGCATTCTCAAAAACCTGCCCTAGCTTTGTCATTTTCTGAGCATATTCATTTGAGCAATGAAACTCGACAGTCCTTTCTATTGCTGACCATCACTTTTAATGGACTGAATTTTGCAGCACGGACAAGAATGGCAATAACAATGTTATAAAACATTTTCATAAACAAAAGCGCAAACATCAGAAAAGGAGTGTAGTGTTGTGCACTGGAATAATCAAACCATAAATGTGCCATTTTATGTTTCATTTAAAAGATGTACAATTAAAGAGAAAAGCTGAATTTGTCTGACAAGATTAGGCCTGCAAAATCAATACCAAATCAACACAAAATGGTCTAGACTGACAAATAGCTACAAGAACAGGCGATCGCTCTAAAGACAGCTGTCTGCTCAGTCGTTACTCACTGTTCACTTGAGTTTCTAACTCAGAAAGTATAGAACAAAAGACTGGAGGTCTTGGAATCAGAGCTTGAAAGTGAACATTCGTAAATATACATGACTTTTTCCCGAAAACTTCTACTGACATATAATAATAAATTCCCCCAAAAATTGCAATTCATATGAGGCTAGAGGAGGCATGTTTATCAACCCTTTCGCTGTTATTGATTCGTTGTGCTACTAGAGATTAGTGAGTTACAAGATGATCATAAGTCCCCCACCCCCAGGTCTCAACCCCTTTTCTCTGAGCCCCAAAAGTCATGCTAGTTATTTATCAATCGTGCCTTGCTAGCAACAGATCTAACTCAAAGCACAGACCCTTGGGCAAGGTGAAAGAGCTCACTGAGGTCATCATTAATTATAGTCATCACATGGAGAGAACTAAGGCAAGATATGAAAAACGATTCAGGTATTTTTGCACCCTGTCATTAACCTTATTTATCCATTCGAACAGGAACAAAAGACATGGCTATTTAATGCAGGCTAATTTCCCTTCATTGTCCTCTTTCATTTTCAGCACTGCTAGAACATTCTGGTTTCTGTACCATCACTGGCTCTCTTTGCCTTTTTTTCTGGGACAAAGGCTGACATGAAATTAATTTCATTATGGCCATGGATACATTGTGCTGATCAAATTATGTATTACATGATATGCAGAAGTCAAAATGTTTGATTTTTTGACTGTGTGGATCCTCAGACGTGTGCACTCTGTCAGACATACAGCAGACAGGGGATGGAGACACCCATTACTGAGCTAATCAAAGCTAAGCCTGGCAAGTAGAAATATGCAGGAGCAGGCTTGAGAGTGGCAATTAGATACTCCTGAGGATGAAAATTCTTGCAGAATGCAGAAAGTCTCTTTCGAGCTGCAGATTCAGAAGAACTTCTGAATTAGGATTTGTGAAAAAGAAAGCAACATCAGTAACTCATGTCTAAGGGCCCTTTTACACATTTGACATTAGCATACAGCTTTACTGGACAGCATAAGTGGACAGCACTAAAAACAGACATGAACGAGGACCAATGTGCAGTGAGATATATG
>JBBJLS010000002.1:1655212-1665288 GCA_037577275.1 Bryconaethiops microstoma
ATTGTGAGAGGAGAGTGTCGATTACAGCAGTGTTTTTATACTTTTCCTCATTAAATAAGATGTGATTCAAGTGATCACTAATCAGTACCCCATAAATGAGAATGAGGTGCTTGTGTAGAAGTTTAAAAGACACTGGCATGGAATGTCATACTCAGAGATGCTGATTTAAAAAGAAATCGCAGTGGTCTCTTATGTTTTCCGGAGCTGTACACAGACACATCATTAAACAAGGTGGGTTTACTCATGGGACATATGATCTGTGAAATACCTTGCAGGCAGGATTTATTCTGAGGCACCACCATCACAGCAGGTAAACAGCCAACAGGTTGAAAGAGAGTACTACGGAGTTTGAACAAATAGTAACTGTTTGTAAAAGCAGATGGGCAATATATATATATATACACACACAAAGTGTGCCACTTTAATAATCACATCATGCGCAATAGAATTATATAACCTCTATTGCATACAACAAAATGTAACTGCATTTTTCCATCCATGAACTAGTTTTGTCTTTTCAGCCTGTGTTGCAGTATCCCACAGCAGCTGTCTATTTTTGGCTGACTTGGTTATGCTTTGTAGAAGATGGAGATGAGCTGATACAGACAAACACAGCCTGTTGATATAGCAGCGTCACATGTCATGATGCTCATGTATTTATTTTTGTATTTGTGCCCTTGTATTAAACTTTTATGAGCCTGTATTAAATTATACTTAATTCAAAAGTTTATTGAATTACTACACATATGAAAAATGACTTAGTGTACTTATGGAACCGTGCCCAAAGGTTTTAGTATATTTTGAAATAATTTTTAGTCAATAGTCGACAAATGTTGGCATTTCTTCAATACCAGAACTGAAACACTTCTAAAGAATGGCCCACAGAGGAAGCCGTTTTGGGACAATGAGGATTTAAACAGCTGTCATGAGTGTATGATATGAAGTAAATCAATTGTCCAGCCTTTTATTGAAGAGAGATGATTTACTCTGGTCTTGACAATGGAGCCCATTACTGAAGACTGCGGTCATTTCTTATGTCAAGACATCAAAACATTTCGATGACCTACTTCAGTTTCAGGCCCAGCACCTTAGCTTCGGACTCCAGAGCCTTAAACACAGAAAAAGCCATTCTAAATAGTTTATTTTGTCCGACTCAATTTCAGGTTGATAGAAGTAGGCCCTTTTGTGATTCTAAAAATCTCTCCCTGCAGTAAATTGAATTACAATGTGCATTCAAATCTATTCCCCAACCATCACCATAATTTACATTTGCAAGAGATGGGAGGAAATGTATGGACAGCTAATGGGTTCACTAAGATGCTAGGTCAGCATGTTTGTGAACCAGATTTCCCATAATGCACTGATCAGCAAACTGGAATTGAAAGCTGAGGCTCAGACGCAGAAGACTCTGAAAGCGCTTAAAGAGGCGAGATGGCTTTTACACAGCTGCGACGCAAGAGCCGAACGATAACGTAATATGTGAATAACACGTCTCCTAGCTTGGTTCAGAAAATTAACTGTTAAGCTCAAAAGTTTTTTTTCAAAGATGAGGTTGAAAGATGAAAAAGAACTGTCAAGCACAGGCAGCGAAAAAGCAGAGGGCATTATCAAGGATGAAGAATTTACATCTCCCTGAGATGTGCAGTAGGAGGAAAATATCGACTACAATGAGGCACTGCCCTCATTGTAATCCAGCTCCCTCAGAATGAAAGCAGGTCTTATTGTGAAGAGATTACTTGACTGGGTCATGTCTTCTGCCTCACACCGTGTGTCGAACATAAAAAAGACAGCATGAGGTTTGAGTCTTCCTGAACTTAAGGCAGAAATAAGGTCAAAATCTTTTGCTGCCCCCAGACATCCATCTCCACAGCTGCTGAGGAGCAGAGACCCACCTAACAGCTTTCTCTGGGAGTAATTTTGATCCTAGCCCCTAGCACACTGAAGGAAAAAAAGCAACGGTTAGCATCACAGGTACTTTCAGTAGATACTTATCATGAGCCATTTCATCTACTTTTTGACTTTTTCATAGAGTACGACTTGATAATGAAACAAGGTTAGCATTGATAACAATTGTCCCAAGTCTGGGCTGCTGTGGCAGTGAGTTGGAATCTGATGAACTCAGATAAAGTTTTCTGTAGTATTTTAGTTTACAATATGCCTAGTACTGAATATTTAATACATATATACATATTAATTACTGGCACATGCAGTGGCTCTAAAAAGAATAAGGACATTTCTTTCATAAATAGTGTTCACTGTGTTAGAAAATACATGAAGCACCAAACTGTATGTCCAAAGGTACATGCATATCTAACCATCACACCTAGATGAACTTGTGAGATATCCCATTTCAAAACAGTGGATATTAATATGAAGTTGGCCACACCTTTGTGGGCCATAACTGTCTCTACTTGTTTGAGAAGAATTTCCACAAAGTTCTGGAGTGATTTTTTTGCAATTGAGCCCATTTTGTGATGTCAGTCATTGATACTGGATGAGAAGGCCTGGCTCACAATTGACATTCTAAACAATTTCCTCCGGGATAAATAAAATTTTCTGATTCTGATTCTAATTCAGAAATGTGTTCATTTGGGTTGAAGTTAGGCCTTTTTGCCGGCCAACTCATCAAATTATGCCACTATTGGACTTACTTTGGGGCACACTGGAACAGGAAAAGGCCTTTTCCAAACTGTTGCCACAGAATTGTAAGCATATAATTGTCTAAAAACTCTTCGTATGCATTAACATGACCCTTAACTGAGACTAAAGGGCCCAAACCAAGACAAACTGTGCAGAAGACTATTCCTCCTCCTCCAAACTCTAGTAGTATCTCCAGAAGTTAGCATTCTCCTGGCATCTGCCATACTAGACTCGTCTATCAAATGAGTGAAAAATAATTCATCACTCAAGAGAACATTCTTTCACTGCTCTATAGACCAGTGATGGTGTGCTTTACACTACTTCACAACACAAACTGTAGGAGAAATTCACTAAAGACATTACATTCCCATGGTGCTCCAGCATCTTTCTTTTGAACCTTTCAGTTTCCTTAGTCAGGCTATACAGCACCTGTTCACAGCTAGTGGTATGTGAAAGACAAACAAGAATTTAACAGCAGAGAAAGCTCTATGCTTAACAGTAAGTCACCCATGGTTCATGGCTACGCAAAAAATGCATTAGGTTGCTAAATCAAGGGCATTCTCTAAGTTAGTAACATATGCAGTCTAATTACATTTGTATCTCATTTTCATTTTAAAGTGAGATTATTATTATTATTAAAGCATAACAATGGGATATTGTCATTTTTTTTCTGTTGTTCTAACTTCCTGAGGGTGGTGCTGGTCTTCCTGATTGGTTCAACTTCCTAGTTTGTTGCAAGCGGCAGCTGGTGATTGGATTGGAGACTAATGGCGCCTTCTTCAAAATGACACCAGCCTAAAGCCACTTCATTTAGTCTTTTTCCCGGCTCACAACCAGACCATGCTGTTCTGCCAAGTAATCACCAGATTTGTTTTTATGAGACTGATGTGGTTATATATGTTGTAAATATCTTTTAAAAGAGCCGTTCTGGCAGCTGTAGGGGTGAGAAGCCCATTTTCTTTATGTTATGGAGGTAAGTAAACTGCCTGCATTCTTCCTTGCTTTCCTTTGTTGGAGATAGTTTAATTAGTATTTATATTACAAATGGCTTTGTTCATTGTCTCCCTGATACTTATACTACTGCCATTTGATGAATAATTAATTTTGTTTTGGTACTACATCTGCTGTGGCACTGGTCATCATTGGGGGTGGGGTCACTTCATGCTATGCTCAGGTTTTCCCCTAGGCCAGGCATGACATTGTGCAGTTAATGCCTTTAGTGTCTTTGCAACCTTGTTTTATCTAACTAGCATGAACAGATAACACAAAAACAAAATCACCCACTGGGAATGTAGTTCTTTGTCTCAACTATTTCACATGCATGTGTGTGTGTGAAATGTATAAAATGAATGCATAAGTAGAACAATGAGAAGACATGGGAGACTCATGTCCAATGCAAATAAGACTCTCTGAATATCCACATCAGTGCTTTGGCACAAAAGAGGGTTTATAATTGTGCCTGGTTGGACAAGTTTTCCTCAGTAGATTGTTCAGTCAATTAAGACTCAGCTTTCTATTTTTAATGCAGTGTTCTGCCCCTATAACTGACAATCAATGAATTGGGGCTTTGGCCCTCATAATTTACACTGTGTCCCAATACATCCAGCAGTGTGGAAATCATTTGAGCTTTTTCTTTTCTTTACAGAACTTGGTCTAGCCGGAGTTCTTCTCCAAGCTTTCGCTACTCAAAAAGTTTGATGTTTTTTTCCTCTGAAACAGATTTATTTGTATTTGAAACAATAATCCACAGTTCTGTTTTGATCATTTTACATAGCACATACTTGTATGCATGTGGTACTTAAGTAGATCTGGTTGTGTTCTACATGTGAGGGGGATAAGTAGGCAGTTGCTTGGTAACTACTATTCACAAAAATGTGTTTCATTTTACAGTCCTGTTACCACAGCATTACAGTGGATTTACATGCTCGTTGGTAACTTCTTATGAAGAAATTGGCCTATTGGTAGGTGCTTTACAGGTAAAGAAAAAACAAATGAGAGTACCTACCATTCAGTAACTGTCCTATACTACCCTTAGACCTGGAAATGAATTTTAAATTAATATTAAACAAATTTTCATGATGTAGGCGTGTATTTACTCAAACAGTTCAGTAGTATTTGCCATTTTGTGACTTCTTATCATGTCGCTCTTCAGGCAATGAGAGCAGGCGCACATGCAGACTTCCGTACTTTCAATATTTCATTTAAACAAAGCAAAACAGGCATGAGGGCCTAACAGAACACAAAACTATAACTTAAGGAGACTACATTTACGGCATTTAGCAGACACTTTTATCCAAAGTGACTTTCATTCCCTAACTACAGGGGACAGTCTCCCTGGAGCAACTTGGGGTTAAGGGTCTTGCTCAGGAACCCAGTGGTGGTGCTGGAGGTAGGATTTGAACCCACGACCTCTTGGTTCAGAGGCAAGTATCCTACCACTAGGCCACCACCACTAGAACGTCAAAACTCAAACAAACATGATGGAGCACGACCGTGGACCAACCCTGAGGTCCTACACAAAAGCACTTAAATACACAAAGCATACTCCAAAAACCAATCAAACTGAAGCATCCTTTTCACTGAGCACACCGGCCAGCTGAAACACAAACAAACTCAAGACTGGTGTGCTCAGGATTTCACAATAAGAGTTCAAAAACCTAAATACAAAGAACTAACAAGGACGGCCTCTAGTGACCGCTGACAGGACATGACACTTCTTGACATTAAATGCCAAAATATTCCTTGTATTTTTCTAATTAATTACATTGCATGTATGTACTCAATTTCCAAAGCACCAGTTATTAATAAAGAGTGCTACATAATAGCTATTTAATCCTAAGCAATTATTGCAGCAGTGTATTATTGCAACACAGCACAAAAGCTTTCACTTAAGTTACTACATGTGTGCACCAGAAATGACATTTACGACCACATATACTTATTACTATTCTGCATATTGTCCTTCTATAAAAATGAATGAAATAATAAAGAAAGAAAGAGAAAGAAAGAAAGAAACACAGTCTTAAGACTTAAGATGTTAGAAATCTAGCACTCTGAAAATTGTTTTGCTATGTTATTTAAATGCTTTTGGACTCTCATATGACTGCAATACTAATGAATTAATTATATGTGACCATTATGAAATATCTACTTTTTCCTTACAAACACAAAGTGTGGTTTTGATTTTTATAATCTATGCACCTGCCAGAATTCCTCTGTTGTGTTTATGAGCTACGAGCAAGTCATAAGGGATATCTGAATAAAGATAATGGAGTTGTGATCATAAAAGATAATCACTGTGTACATAATTAATTTTTTTCCCCATTCAGCCTGAACACCATGCCAGGTGATGAATAAATAAAAATGAGAAAGAGCTACAACTGAGGAAGCAGAAATTTTATGTTTTTGCTTTTTTCCTGGCAATAACTGTCTTTTGAAGGTTAAATATACAGCATGTAAGAATTTCAAAATGCATTAGCAGGAGATGTTGCAGTAGTTGTTTATTAAACTAAATGATGAGAATGACTTAAAAACCCCTTAAATTACAGGCGTGCCATTAAATCATCTGTCTAAAGACTTTTTATTTGGAAATGGACTGAGGCTAATACATATTGTTATGGCATTGCAGATTTACACTATAATAGATAAAACCCACACCCTGAGGTGCACTATACCCTGAGATATTGATCTCAGCCATACCACTCTGAAAACATATAAACTGTGTGTTACAGTTATACAATAGTACAATAGTCACTCCTCAAAAAAAAACAAAAAAAACAAAAAACAGCTCATCCAAACAGACACCGGAAAGAAGTTTGATGAAGTCAAAATGTAAAACACATAGATCAGCTAATATCTTCAGAGAATTAATTATATACTTTACCTTTGCATAACACATTTAAAAGCAACATCAGTAGCTCACATTATATTAAAAACACCAACTGTAATTGAAACACCAAGTAAATGTTGTAGCAGTGCAGTGGTTTCCCTATAAACTTGTTTGTTATTGTCATTAGATGACATAGAGGACGGGTCATTTAGCTCACTCTTCTCCATCTAATCGATGAGTTTTTCTCCTCATCTATTTTTACTAGTTAAACCCTTTTATGAAAAGTGACTGGCTTCTCTGTGGTAATTAAGGTGTAACAGCAGAGTCGCACATTCATCAAAAAACCCTTTTACACTGATCACTTCATGTGACAAATTTCTGGATTGTATCCTGATCAGATTTTCGCCACATGCATTCAAACTGGTTACTTAGAAGTATCTTTGGTATCCTTGGTTACTGTTTGGAGAGTAATATGCAAATACGTTCATATAAAACATCCATTCACCTGTGCTGCTCCTCATTTTTCTGTTCTTTTCAAATACACAATTTGGCATGACAACAGTCAAGGTTTATACAAAGACAGCTATTAAGAATAACCATCCTCCTTTGTCATTATCATCATGAACCATGTGTGTTGGACTACGGAAAAACAATGTGAGAAAACTGACTATAAACATGGTCAAAGGTGGAGCTGTGTCACTAACAGTGGGTGTAGATACCTTCATTACAATGACAGCATTTTGGTTTTGTTGTCACTTTCTTTCATCACTTGCTGTTAGGACAAGGATGGTATTTATTGTAGTTAATTTTGGAAGATTTTTTATTAACAATAGACTTGTGTTTGTTGTTGTTGCTAGGTCATGGGAAAATAAAGTTGTGTGATACTAAAAGAACTTCAGTCAAGGTGTCATTATCTGGAGATACTTTCAGTCACAGAACACCTCTCAGCCAATCACATTACATGGTCGGAGTTAACTGTGGTGAAAAAAGAAGAAAAAAGAAAAGAAAGGGCTACCATTCCAAATTCTTACCTGGCGGTGTTGAGGAAATAATTCTCCAGAGATGAAAAAAAGAGCAGAAGAAGCAAAAGAGGCCTGAATTATAAGAAGGATGGTAAAAGGTGGACCTGCAGAACATTTGAGGGCCTAAGATCCAGACATTAAGTATACTGACCTACTTGCACCCCATATATGATTGTGCCTTCCATGGATGGTGGGTTCCCCTCTGACCTTGTTTCCACTTTAACTGTTTCTAAACATTTTTGACAATCTAGAACATTGTCAGGGCTTCAAGGCTTTATCCACTAACTATTATAAAGCTGCACACAACTTCAGGCTCTCACTTGCTGTCAACACCATAATGCCAAAAACTTTGCTGAACTATGCTTTACCAAACATTAGCCTCTGGCAGGAAAGCTTCATCAACGACCTCTAAAGGAATAAAAACAAGTGCAATACTTGGGGGAAAAAAAATCATGCATCATGTTTTATTAGAGCACCGAGGAGCTGACAGATGAAAAAACAAATGGCACGTCCGCACAGCAGATGAATGAGATCTTGGATTAACTGTGCAATTACGACCACGCATGGCAGATTCCCTGCACGTAATTACAGGGGCCATTTATTTTGCCTTCTGTCACTGTTTCTTGAGTCATTTGTAATATTGTCTCCTGTGTTCCAACATCTAATTTACAATGAAAATGGATAATGTTCTTGTAGTTGGCCTTTTTTGATGTTTGGAAAGGAAAGTCACTGGAATATGCCAGAAAAAAAAGGGATCACATGTGAACTCCTCCATTTCAGATACAGCTGAGTAGAGGTGTGTGTGTTATGTGGCTTGCCTTTAGTCAGTTAAGTAGATATCATTTCCACAGCTTGAAGCACTGCACTAATGACACAGCAGGAATTGTGCAAACAGATTTGTTTGTGTGAGGAGCTGCTCGTTAAAGTTTGCTTCAGCTTGTCACCGCAGATCAAAGAGAGTAAACAACTAGCAGAGGGCTGATTGGAGCGTTTGCTTAAAGCTCAGTTCCTGCTCATTAGGTCTTAAAGCTCTTTATCGTCTAGCCTGACGTTCCTCACCCTCTGCATCTCCAAGGCTCTCCTGATCCACTCTGACAGTGCCTTCGAATAAAGAGGGGAGTTAAAGAGAGGTACGGTAAGTGATTTGAAACCTTAAGTAGCAATAAAAAGAAAAGAAAATAGCGTGACACAATTACAAGCCAGAGTCATTGTACTCGTTGATTTCGTCGCCAACCCAAAGCCATTTTTTAATGTCATTATGAAAAATCTTTACTCCATATGCTGTTACTGTTTCGAATGCTCCTTATAGATAATGGCATACTGATCATTACTTTGTTTTATTGAATAATATACTGCCAGTTCACACGCAAGCCACCTGCTACTGCCAACAAGCATAAATTCCAATCGTTGCTGTCAGTGGAAGTGCTGATAATGCGAGGGGCTCTCACACGCAGTGGACATTAAATCATTCTGAACTGAATTAAGCATTAAGTTCACAACCACTGTTTTGTACCTACTTATCCAATTTTAGAGCTTCAAAATTTATTTTCAGTTTGAAAAAAACGACTTTGTGACCTGGTCATCGGCATGATGCTAATCTGTAGAGAGTTGTAATTGGAAACTCAGACGCACACAATCTTCTACAGCTTAGGCCATCATAATCACACAAACCCTTACAATCGGACCCTTGGCAAAAAAAGAACAAAGTGTGTGTCCAAAAGTTTGTAGACAAATGCTAATCTAACTTTTCTTTGGAAATCAAGGATTTTAATATACTGTCCCCACTTTGCTGTAGTAACAGCCTTGGGGAAGGTTTTATGCTAGATGTTGGATCATAGCTATGATGAACTGACTATAATTAGCAACAGGAGCATTAGTGAAGTCAGGTACTGATGTTAGATGCTTAGGGTTTTCATATTTCAGTGTCATTTCTAGGTTGTGAGTGGTCTACTACCTTCAATATATCCAGCCATGAGCAACAACGTAGTCAGAAACTAATCCTAAAAAACTAGTAAAGCCAAGTCAAGTCATTTTTTTTATATAGCACTTTTTACTACTGATTTTAACAACTGAATACAGCATATGGGTCCAAGTCCTAGTGAGCAAGCCAAAGGCAGAGATGGAGAATCGCCCTAAAGCTGGAAGAAGAAATCTCAGGAGGAACCTAGGTTCAAAAGGGGAACCAATTCTTCTCTGGTCTATACTGGGTATTAAAAGCAGGACTAAAGACGGAGAACTTTGTGCTGGTACATTTTGGTGCTTTAAAATACTAACTAAATTACACAGGTCAACAATTTTTTTTTTGTAATCATCAGAAACCACAACACATTTTTCTAAACCATTTTTTCATGCTGATTTCAGATCTGTTTTTGGTTTTTTTTTCAGTCACATCAACTTTTTGAATTATGAGTAATATTAGATTTGCAAAAGACTTGCATGCGGTTTTAATTATACCTCAGGCACCAATCAAGTAACTGGTTCAATATTTTAAGTGCGAAGTCAGATAGACGCACACTGTGGCATAGATATAATGATCAGTGTCAGTCAGACTCCACTGTTTCTTCAAAAACACTTAGTATATGATT
>JBBJLS010000002.1:1668377-1690341 GCA_037577275.1 Bryconaethiops microstoma
GCATGGCAACAGCTGTCATTAGTAAATGTCAGCTGGTGCCAATTTCAAAGCTTTACAAATACTCTGACTCTTCAAACGTGCACACACTTGTGGACACTCAGCAACCATGGGTTCCTCTAAGCAGCTGTGTAAGACTCTGAAAATGAAAGTGATTGATGCTCACAATGCAGCTTGCAGTTTCCACAGTGTTCCTGCAGGTTTTTTTTCCACAACAAACCTGCAGGAACATTTAGCAGACTCAGGAGTGGTGGTGCACCGTTCCACTGTGCAGCGATGCTTGCACAGACGAGACCTTCATGAAAGAGTAAGCAAACATCAGACCATCTGTAAAAAAGCAGAAGCTGAAAAGAGGATGCCTTCTATAACAGGACAGTGATCCTACATACCTTGAAAACCACCATGGACTACCTCAACAGACAAACGGAAGGTTTTGGAATGGCCATCACAGTCCCCTGATTTAAACATCATTGAAAAGTTGTGGGTAGATCTTAAAAGAGCTGTGCATGCAAGACAACCAAAGAATATTACAGAACTAGAAGCCTTTTGCAAGGAAGAATGGGAGGAAATCCCAAATACAAGAATTGAAGGACTTTTAGCTATAAAAAGCATTTGCAAGCTGTGATATCTGCCAGAGGAGGTGCTACTAAGTACTGATTATGTAGGGTGCCCAAACATTTGCACAGTGCCACAATAATGTTTTTATTTTTTAACTGTTCAATTTATGACATAAAAAGTAAATATGCATCAATGTTTGCAGAAAATGTTGTGCATTTTTTCCATTTACTAGAGAGACTGTGTTTACATATTTTCAATTAAAAAATGACCAATATGTTATTTATCAAGGGGTGGCCAAACTTTTGCATAAGACTGTACATCCATCTCATCTGTTTATCCTAAGCAGAGTCTTGGTGGTTGGTGGAACCTATCCCAGTGTTCATAGGGCAAAAGGCAATGCCATTTTATCTAACATACATCATGTCTTTGCTCCAGTTTCCTCCCACAGTCCAAACTCTGTTGTGTATGTACATTACCTGGTGGGTGGTGGTGGCCTAGTAGGTAGGATACTTGCCTCTGGACCAAGAGGTCATGGATTTGAACCCCAAGTTGCTCCAGGGAGACTGCCTGCTGTAGTTAAGGAATGGAAGTTGCTTTGGATAACATTGTCTGCTAAATGCCATAAAGGTAAATATCCAATTAAAGTAATTAATCATTATTGAACCTCTCATTATCAGTTGTTTATCTGTTTGTAAAAAGACTTTGCTTTGGGTGTGTTGTGTTAAATTAGCAGTGTTTGTATTTCTTGGATAGCTTGAACCATCAAACCATTTGTAATGTAGGCTGAAGATCAGCTGCTTCTGCATAGTTCCAATGCTATACCCACATGCTCATGCTTTTTTCTGTGTGATATGACTAAAATGGCCATATCAAAGGCTTGAGCCTGAACCTTTTTGTATAGATCTGGATGTATATTTTGGATCACTGTATTGTTGAAATATCAAATTGTGACCCAGTTTTAGCTTTTTAGAAGAGGCAGACAGATTTTCATTCAAAATCCCCTGTTATGTCATAGGACCCATGATGTCAAGTATTCTAATGACTTTACCATATTTAAGTTTAATCTTTACCATATTAAGTTTTTCTGTATAATCAGACTTTGCTTATACTCTGATAAAATTTGACACAAGTGTGTGGGAAAACTTTAATGATTTGACAATAACTAAACGTCACAACTGGGATACCAAAGCCACTTTTAGTGCTTCTTAACAAAAAGCTCTAGTTTTGTCTCATCTGACCACAGAAGACAGTTCCACCATAACTTTCCTGTGCATGGGGATAACAAATATAGATCCTTCACCAGACAGAACCACTATAACTCCAGGTGCTTTAAATTTCTTAATTTAACTCGAGGTGCTTTAAATGTGCTTTAAATGTCTTAATTTAACCGCTACCAGATTTATGAAGGTTAAGAAAGTTTTATTTCATTTCATTAGTGTGTTCTCTAAATTTCCACATGCTGATGAATGACTAAGGGAATTTGGCTTCTGTGTCACCTAATATTTACACCCCAGTTAAACATGACAAAATTATGAGTACTTAAGTGGTCCCGAGGAGGTAGACTTAAAGAACAGTGAAAATGAATGGGTCTCATTTAGATCAGTTCAGGTACATTTTCTTCATAATAATTTCTACGGGTCCCAATAATTAAGATGTAATTGTGTTAATTAATGTAAGGTTTAATTTGAGCAAATTAGACAAATGTGACCATAAAAATGGTGCAATTGAATGATTATTTTGACAGATTTCCTCAGATGACTTTTACTCTGACATTTTTCCTTCTGATTCTACTAACACCATATGCTTTGTGAAATGATGTATTATTCAACTCATTCAATTCATGTCTGGAAAGATGTCTGACCAGCCAAAGAAACCAATGTGATGAAGGATGCTGACTCATTTCAAATGACCACAGTGAAGTGCAATGTGATATGGCTAAAATGAATGAAAGCTTGGGTCCACTGACAAAAAGAATGCATATTGATCTCAGAGCCTTGGAAAGGCATTGAAAATCTGCCCAGTACTGAACATGTTTCTTGCAGCCAAGCAGACTAAAATGGGTACATTGTTGAGCTCTGTTAGAGCAGAGCGTATTATAAATCTTATCAGTGCATAGGTGAAGGTGAGAACCGAGAGACTTGAGGGACCTTTGTGCTGCTTCAAGCCTTTTAAACCAACTTGTCATAAACCACATTTATCTTTTCTGTCCCTATCTTACAACATACAGTGACCTGAATTCATTCAATGCAGCTGTGACTTAAAAAACATCCACTATAAAGATGGAATCAAAAGTGTAGCATGGTAGATGTCAGTGGTTCGGTGAAACACACGAGGCGATTTAAGAAAAATGAATAAGAAAGCCGATTACTGACAACAGCATAATGATATTTGAGGGGAGATCTATGTAAAGATGAATGATAACTTCACAGGATCGAGCTAACGTGGTGATTGATGCCCTCAATTACATGACAAAAAACCTCACAAACTCGGATTTCCAGTGCATATGCTGCCTATCGAAAGCCTCAGCTTAGAGCTCAATAGAGACAGCCAATATAAATCATTATAATCATCCACTGTGCAGTGACATGGTTTTATTTGCTTGATGCACTGCTGGTTATTCTATCGACATCACATCTCACAGAAAATGAGTCCAATCCAGGTGCCCGTTCAGCCTTTGAACGCTGTGAGGTATAACTGTACAGCACAAAATAGTTTAGACAAGCATGATAACACAGTCAAATGCATCATATATTAATACTGGATGTAATCAGAGATGAGTGAACATGGTTGAAGCCAGCTCCGGGTATGCGAGAGCACAAAAGCATGTGAGTTTGAATTTCTGCAGCCTCAGATGAGCATTGGAGAAAATTTCTCCAGCCACAAGATAAGATAAAACTTTATTCATGGCACAAGTGTGAAATTTGCATTGTCACAGCAGAAAGTGGAGAATTGCACATTATAAATTGTACATTTCACCCAGTCACAATATTCCACCTCAAAAATTGCACGTTGCATCAGAAAAGTGCACTCAAGCATCAGAAAATTGCACTCAATTATATGTGAATCGGATTACATAGCATACATGCATTACAAATACCTGCATTGTAATTATATGTAGCATTGTCTATGACAGGCATTAGCAGTCCGTTGAGTGTAAGCATGCCTGTCGTCCTAAATCACACACATTTAGGGGCTGGAAACTAGATTGCAAACGTTTAAACTGTCTCAGTGATTGTAAACATATGCTTCTTCGTCATCTTTAACAATTAAATTAGATTTGAAAATAAATCCTAAAAGATAATTTAAAAAGCTAGGAAAACTTTTCAGCCTGGCCAGGATTGTGTGTCTTTTTTCAGTTTTCTCACAGAGGTCAGACTTTGAATCTGTGTGAGACATCAGGTGTGTGTATGAGTGTGTTTTATGCCATGTCGGTCTTTACTGCTCCCTTCTGCCAATGTGTGAACCCCCATTTATCTCTGGTGCACCCTCAGTGATTTTGCTTTGAGCCTGGGTCTGTTTGAAGTGAATAGTCAGTTCTTGAATTTGATGTGTTAGAAGGAGGAAAAATGGATGAGCACAAGGATCTGAGTGACTTTGACCAGGACCAAATTGTGATGTCTAGACTACTGGGTCACTGCATCTCCAAAATGCCAGGTCTGGTGAGGTGTTCATAGTATGCCTTGGTCAGTACCAAGGCGGCATCAGAACTTCCATTGAGCAGTGGAAGAAGGTGGCCTGGTCTCATGGATCACATTTACATCATGTGGATGGCCGTGTGTGTGTGTGTGGCTTACCTGGGGAAGAGATAGCACTGGAATGCACTGTATGAAGAAGGCGACCTACCTTAGGCAGCATGATGTTCTAGACAATGTTCTGCTGGGAAACATTTGGTCCTGCATTCATGTAGAATGTACTTTTACACGTACCACCTACCTAAACATTGTTGCAGAGAAAGGACACCCCTTCTTGGAAAGTGTTCCTTAACAGCAGTGGCATTTTTAATCAGGATAATGTTCCCTGACACACTGCAAACATTGATCAGAAATGGTTTGAGGAACAAGACAAAAGAGTTCAAGGTGTTGACTTGGCCTCCAAATTCCCCAGGTCTCAGTCCAATCAAGCAAATCAAAAATCCACACATGAGCAATAAGCAATCCATCAGAACAGTGGTCAGAATACACATGTTAAATTAAATGAAAATGAGTATCACTGAATCTGAAATTTTTGGTTCTGAACGTCCAGAAGAGTTTATTTTGAGAGGAGCAGTTTTAGGAACGGGCCTCAGAACTGCATCAATGAGATCTCAGCTCTCGTTCACGATCTGCTTGAATGTTGTCATTAGAACAGAGTATGCAAAAGTATGCAAATGTATGTAGTTAGGTAGAGAACATCTCATTGGCTTATCAATGTTTAAAAAAAAACGTCCAGTACAAAGTAATCAACTGGCTTTTTTAATACCCATGAAGTGCTTTGATATAAAACGTGTCTCTTTTCTTCTAATCTCTTTTTTTACTTTTCTAAGAATCCTTAAGTCAAGGAGCTGTTAAATTTAAATAATTTCAAACATTAAAGGAAAGGATCCATCATATTTTCAGTATTCCTGAGCCACTCATCAAAATGTAGTACAATCTATCATCGAATATTCAACATTCCATGAATGTGTTCATACCACAAGAACATGACACAGGCAGGCTTTGCATTAAGTACTGGGATTTGCATACAGAGCTTCACCATGCTGACTTTTATGTACTGCAATTGAGACGAAAAAGATAAGTGCTGAAAAATGTAATAAGGCCACAGTATGACCCAGCACACGTCCATTATGTTGATCCTCTACAGACGTGACATCATGAAAGTTGTGACACTAAACTATTTATTAGTGAATAAATTAAAAGAATTTGAAAAAAAGAAAGCATAAGCTTCACCCATAACTAATTTACCAGGGTCCCATTGTACTGAATAACAGAGCCTTCCAAATTGACACTTATAATCACTTTCAAACTGGCAGACTGATATGTGAAAGAAATATACTGACAAATCGTGCACCTGAGTAAATGTATCTGAGTTTCCATGATCCAGGCCTTTCTTTTTCTTATTAAAAATAATTTTTTGAGAAAACATCTAAAGCAATTTACCAATTATATTCTTTCTCTCTCTCTCTTTCTCTCTCTCTCTATGCACATCATCAAGTCTGATTCAAGCATGTGCATAATGGGTATTAACAGACTTTTTCCTGGGCTCCGCTATTGCGTCCGGTCATGGCTATTCACATTGACTTAATAAAACGAGCGTAGCAGCAAGGCTAGCCTGGGGTGAAGACTTACTCCAATGGAAATTAATCAGCTTCTGCTCCATATTCAATCGTTTGGAACACAGTCACGTCAAGCCTGTAATGTGTCTTTTATATTGCCTCATTTGTCAGGGAGTTTAAGTGGCATGTGCACTCAAGATGATCTAGCAAATTCTTATTTAAAAAAAAAAAAGGATAGTTCTGGTTCTAAAATCAGACTGGCTAAAGCATGTTCAAAGCCACTGTAAAATGGACAGCACACATCAATGGAATTCTGTATATCAAACTGGTTTAATGTTGTATACAATTTACATACCATACTAGTCCTTGACACTCTCCTTGCTTGGCAACCATAATCTATTGCTGATTGTCTAAGAGCTGCGCTGCAGTTGAGGTAGGCTGTATTTCTAGATGGTTAAGTCATCAAAGGCTGTGCTTATAAGAAGAATCCTTTGTATGCAGTTGAGAAATTCAGCCCACATGATTTCCAAGGACACTACTGGTGTTACTTTCATGGCCGTCAGTTGGCTATAATTCTTTTGCACACACGTCTGACCCGGTGGATGAAACCAGTCACTGCATGAGGAAAAAAACAAGCATCTTTCAAAGGACAGTGCTACAAAAGATCGCCTTTCCTTGGCTGTGTCCTAACTTTTGGAACACAAATTATGACTACTTTGAACAGCAAAAATTTGTTTACTGTGTGAGTTTCAACTTCATTGGCTGAGACATGTCCAAAGGACTGGCACATTCTGTTGAATTCTGTATCTATTCATCACGTTAGTATGTGGCAGTCTTTCAGATTGTCTATCACATTTAACAACACACTGATTGCATATTATGGATGCAAGTTATGTAAGTTATATTTTATTATTTTGTTGTATAATAGCATAATACAGCACAGGTGCAGCACCAATACATTTTAATGAACTCTATCAGATGTTACATATCAGCTGTGAAGTGTACAAAAACCATGTGTTCACATTTCATGTCACACATTTTTTCCACATATCACATTTTTAACATATACATGCAAAATAATATGCAAAGTTTGCAAATGTGTGTCTTATTTGCAGTTTGTATAAGAGATTAGCCAGCTTCTTAATCCTTTAGCTATTAGGGGCTATGATAATACTCAACAAAACAGTTAGCTAACTCAGCTTACACACTTCATGATGTCAACAGATAATGAAGAAACTGATACTGAAAAAACTTTCAGGTAACTAAGACATTTGTATCTATCCATGTGAAAACTAGCCGTCACTAGCCTGTCAGTCAAATTAACCTACAGTTTACAAGTCTGTATTTCAGCATGGTCACATTTTTGGTCGAATTGTATTAATCTACTATTTCCAAACTATTCACGTTTCCAACTCGTACATGTTCACTGCTGTTTTTACTGCTGTATTTTAGGCCCTGTCATCTACTAACCAGCGTGTCTCGGCTGTAGTCCGGGAGGGGAAAAAGTCAAATGATTTTGAAAAGTGTAATGGGTCCAGCGCCCATATCCTAACATATGTAAAGGGCTCAGCCAGAAACAAACAAGTGAAATCCACAAAGGTTACTCACACTCCCAAAGAAGATACAGCGTTCAATCACGTCATGCTTGTGGTGAGTGTGAATTCAAACTCTTTCTGTGCAGTATGCCATGCAAGACAGCAGTGGATTAGCCTGAGATTAATTAGGCTCGACCCGAGATGTTCAGTTCCATAAGTGTTGTGCTGAACCACCAGGAGCCCTGGGTCTCCAGCTGTCTGCCACTCTGACAGGGAGAACCATTTAAGATGCACCTCTGTTATCCGGCTGCTGTCTGTCAGTAAGCCTCACCCTCCAACAACTCGCATACGGAGGAGAGCAGCGCTCCATCTGTTTGTCTGGGGATGTGGAAGGAGGCATGCTGGAGAGGGGAAGAGACCCTGTCCTGATACTGACAGCTGTTTGGGGAGATAAAGCGGGGCTCGGGCACAGAGAGAATTGAGAAAGTGATCGGTGCGTAGGGCGGAACTCACAGAGAAGAGAGTGGGAGAGAGGAAAGATACAGAAAGCCAGCTGATGGACGCAACGGCCAAGGCAGGAGGCTCCAGGGTACAAATGGGCCAAAGTCAGTATAGTCTGACTAAGCTAATGGACTCAAGGTGAAATGGTCTCCGAGTGGTCTTGGAGACTTGATCTAGGCTCTAGGCTGTGTTCCACAGAACAGCAGGGGGGGAAATATCAGTCATGAAGGTCAAATATCAAGCTAACTGTGAAGAGAGCTCATCAGTGGTACACTGCTGTCTCCAAAATGAGAAGAGAGAAGTGCTCCTAATGCTCTTCAACTCAAGGAGTTCAGTTTTGATGACTTCCTGTCATAACTACATGACTTTCATTAGTTCAATTAAAGTTATTAAATTAAGTTGTATGTCTAATATTCAAGTGGTTTATATCAGAATTTAGAATTCATATTGGTGTATTCATGGTGAAAAGTTCACACAATATAAACAGCAGTTTGCATTTTAAAATGGTGCAAATAAATAAAACAAAAAAATATCTAAGAGTTTTATATGACTGCACTGATATTACAAACAAGCATCAAAGTTCTTTATCTGAAGTTAGTTATCTGTAGCAGTGGGAGGGGTGAGATATGGTAGGCTGCAAGTGAACAGTCAATTATTAAAGATTTTTTGGAAACCTTGGATTCTGGCATTCATGTAGATGTTACTTTGAAATTGACCACCTAACTAAACATTGTTGCAGGCCAAGTATACCCCTTCATGACAACAGTATACCCTAATGGAGGTATTCTCTTTCAGTAGGACATCTGAAGATATTGCACAGGAATTGTTTGAGAAACATGACAAAGAGTTTAAGGTGTTGAGCATTTGTGTCATATGCTGGAGCTTCACATCACAACTTGTAAGACTAAGCTTTTGGTCGCAGATAGCACAGCACACCTTCAAAGGTGTTTTTTGCATTATAAAGGGGACCTACACAATATTAGGCACACATTCTTAATATTACAGCTGATTGTTGTATGTTATGGCTTCCAGTCAACTAGCAGTAGATGCACCATATTTTTTAGATACAATATATGCATCACAGGAGAGATTTGTTCTATTTCTATTAGTCCTTGACTCATACACTCTGTTTCTAATTACACAGGAAACCTGATGTAAACCACACCTTTCATGACTATTTGTGCTTGTATGCAGTCCCATTATGAGTCCATTCAGAAGCAAATGACTGTGTTTCAGCCTAAATTCTAGAATCAAGCATGTTGTTCTTGCACAGCAAATGTCTATAAGCCTTTCAAAACCAGAAATATTTGCTGAGCTGAAAAAAGTCATGCTATTCTGTTTACATTCTCATTCAAGGATTTAGCTTGAAGTTTTCAGTAGCAAGTAAACACCTATTTATTTGAAATTTAAACTGAAATTTAATGCAAATTTGTTTTGGTTAAGCATACATTGTGCAAAAAGCTCTGTGATTGGTTGGTTACACATTCATGATCGATGTTACAGCAGGCAGTTCTCAAAACCTGCTTGGTCTAAAGACACTATTTCAGCATGGACTGACACAGCATGCAGTGGAATTGGTTTCATTTCTTGCAGTATTTCCATACCAACGAAGGACCCCAACTTTGTGTTCAGCTCAAAAGCTGTTTTCTCAGTTCTCCTGCTAGGTTGCTTATTTCTGCTGCGGTACTTCAGGCACTGTCCTTGACTAGCTGTCTGTTGCCCACAGTCATGACTAGTGTATTCTTTAGTTGACTAATCTGTGCACCGTAAAGTATGCAGATTTTTAGTTTTTATTTATTTTCACAATTAATGTCTGGCATGATGAGGGCACAGTTAGTCATTCAAAAGACTGTACATATGTAATATTTGGTGCCTCAAGTGAGGAGAGGACGTGGTGGACAGTTTAAAGTGGCTTAAACAAGGTGTTGGAGGCAGCCGACTTGTAGCCTATAAACTAAAAATGGACATTTTTGTGCTTTATCCTTCTCCTCTGGTGACCTTCCTGAAGGTTTGTGTGCAATAGGTTATATATTATGTTGTGACTTGTGAAGCTTTTTGGGACTGGCCTTGGGTCTTTATTACAAAGAAAAAAACATCTTAAGAAGATTGTGAATGTATTATTATTTTTTTTTTTTTGTGAGAGGTAAATCAATTAAAACCTAGCATTCCGATCTCGTGGTTTTCTCTTGCTCAAAACTTGCTCAAAAAGTCGAAACGTCCACCTGCATTCATGGGAAAGGACACAGTAAATGCTTTGGAGGATGTTGTCACCTTCTGCATCGCAATACCAGCCTTGACTTTTTTTTTATCTATGCTGTTAATAGTGGGTCTTTCACTAAAGAAAAAGAAGAGGTAGAGTGCTATTTGCTCCGACGGCCACTGGCCTTGAAGAGCAGACGGCCTCTCGTCTGGCCCTGTGTGCAGAATGAGAATGAAGCGGCATGCTTGAAGGGTCTTGGCTCAGCGGAACACAGTGAATAAATATTATCTTAAAGATAAGTGTGATGGAGCGAGGAAAGGAGGGGAAAAAAGAAGAAGAAAAAAACAAATGAGGGACGTTTTTTTTTCCCCCACACACAAAACTCAAAGACAAATGAAATCAGGCATCTTGCTGAGATACAGTTGGGTCCCCCTGGGTTTGGAGGAGTTGCCTCAATACACTTTCATTTCAAACTTTTACTGGATAGTGGTCGGCATGAAAAATCTCAAGAAGAAAAATTCTTAGCTGAGCAATATATACCTGCCTAGTTCACCTCAGTTACTCTCTAACATTCATGTTTGAAATGTATAACTGAGAGATAAAAATGATTAGGCCAGATGAAGCCAAAGATACTTAAATCTTTTAAAGGTTTTCATTAAATCCTCACAACCCTCCTTTCCTGAGGCAGACCTGCTGTGAATTTCTCTTTGCTTTTCATTTCCATCTTATTTCCTTGCCCCACTAGGGTGCTTTGTTCTTACCTGATTGCATTGACCCTGACCTCTTCACATTATATGACTAGAACTGTGTGTTATGTTTTCAGTATACTTAGACTTTTCAATGGATTGGTCACATTTGGATGATAAATTCTACTTCTTGAGTTTGTGACACCTTTTATTTTGCAATTATACTGATAGATAGGTGTCAGTAGTAGTTACAATAAATGTTTAATCTCGGTACACTCTCATTATAAATACATATTGTAGTTTGCTTCGCAGGCTAGGCAATCTGAAAGCCGTTCACAAAGCTTGATGACTTGAAAGTATTTTGCTAATAAGAACAGAATCACAGGGGAACGGAGCAATAAATATTTCCTATGACCATGAGGAAGAAACACTGAGAGGATTCACAATTAAAGCGAAACCCCCTATAAGCTTTAGGCAGAACTACTGCAAGGAGAATGAGAAACTCCCTAAAAGCATGAGGAAGAAAACCAAAACTCAAAAAGAAACTCACACTAACAACATAGGAAAAAAAAAAAAAAAAAAACCAGAACTGAGACTCAAAATGAGAAATCTCCAAAAAGCATAAGCTTGAACTACTGAGAGGAACCAAGATTCAAAAAGAAACTAAGAACGTAAGAAAGAAACACAGCGAGGGTCCACAATCCAAAAGGAGACCCTCTCTAATAGGACGAAATACCAAGCAGAAACTAATTTCAAAGGAAAAACACAAAATAAGCGTAAGGAAGAACTTTTCATTCCTCAGCAGCAAAATTACAGCATCTCATAATCATACTCCTAATTTCCTAATCATTTCCATTCTCCCGCTAGCTAATGAGCTGGACTCAGTGAGTAAATACACAATTTTGTTTACAACAGCTCAATAACCTTTTTATTGCATAGACTATTAAATAATTAACTCAAGTGGAAATATGATGTGTATTGCAATGAAAAAATGCACTTTTAAAACTCATGAGATGGAGGTAATCACATCATTCTGAATGTCCTTGATTTCACTTAGCTAACCACTGTCCACTATACAGGAATTTGAGGGAGAGAGAGAGAGAGAGAGAAGTGATTAAACTAACTGGCTGTATTAGTCAAATATGTTTTTTGAGTCATTCAGATTATTAAAAGCTAATATCGTTTATGGTTTTGGCTGGCATGTCCTTTTCAAATACAATACAGAACTTTTCATTAAAATAAAATCTCCATATACTGGCCAGTCAAGATATACCAAACACAAACTGCACTGAGCCATTATACTCGTGTATATTTTGATGCCTCCCATTTTAGTCGGTCCATCCTATATGCATCATAAAGGTCAGGAATCTATTATTTGCTGCTAACACTCTATCAGGGTGGAAAGGGAGATTAGAGCAGTATGTGGAAAATGAAAAAAAAAAACAAAAAAAACAATGCACAATGTAATCAGCCTTGGAAGTGTGTTTGGAGCTCACTGATGTATAATGCATGCTATTTCTCACACCAACCCCCACCCCCACAAACCCCAACCCCAAAAAAATGTAATAAATAAATGCTCGCTCCTATCTTCAAGTTAGATTTATTGCATTTTCCTTTACCTCTCAACAGGAATATATTCTAATCTTATCGGAGGTGGCCATTTTGCATGAAATTGTTCAGTTAATTACACAACTCAGTGCCTTCGGTGTGGGTGTACATTTTCTCATTAAGAAGTACAGCGAGCCTGTGCGGCATGGTTATGGAGTTATTAGTTTACTGAACTTCATTTCAGGAAAATGATTTGTGGCTAAAATTCTGATCCCAACACGCCCTATCAGACTTAGACTTAGGAGTCCATGGTGTGTGCAATAAATGCTATCACCCTAATATTGCATCTGATCTGGGACCTTTGCGATTCAAATGATTTCGGGGAGTTTGCACAAAGGGAGGGAGAGAAAACCTTGATCATTTCGGTTCCAGGGCAGATCATGATCCTGCGAAGAGGCTTTTTAATAACACTAATTCTAACATACAAAAGCCTGGAAATTCTCAAACCATGCTGGCAGGGGATCACAGTGGAGAAATACCCTGAAGATCAGCAAACACGTGCCCCTTCTGGGCAATGGCTCTTCTGCTCAGCGGCTTCCCGACCGAATCAATAAGCATTCTGTTCCAACAAACCTGCTCATACACTTAAGTACTTTTTCATCCAATCCACCAATCCCCTTGCTTCCACAGCCCCAGGACAACAGCAAAACTGGATGTTCAATATAGCTTTAATCATTCTGGCAGATGAAGAGTATTATAAATTTAGAACTTATGCTGAGGTATCTTCAGTAAGCTGTTGCATAGCCAACAATCTACCTTGCTAATGAAATTACTAAAGTAGTTTAATACACATTCATACACAAACAAGTAGGGACCAAAAGGTCTTCCGAAAAGTATATATTTTTAGCATGTATGCGTGCATCCTCGTCGAGCACCCTGCTTTAATGCCTGCGGCTGTATTATGGGAAATGCTAGATGCACTCAAGGCAGATGAAAGGGGAAGGGTAAAAAGCTGCACCATGAGAGGCTTCAACACCAGAAAAAGGAGAGTACAAATTGCTAATGTGGCTGGACAGTAGGACGGGCTACAGAGTGGGCTAGAAAATATCTCTACGTGGATGACATATTTATGAGCTTTGCTCTACATGAGAAGTCTTAAGCAGCTTAGAAACTAAGCATATGGGTTACAAAAGATATAGAGACCAGGAAGACCAAATCTGATTACTTGTAGTGTAGCTACTTTCAAAAAGAATACGTGATCTAGATTTTGTGAAATCTTCAGAAGTTCCTTAAACAAAACTGGTTCAAGTAGCATATTTACCATGATATTGATGTTACAATGTAACCACTCCAGACAGCCACCACTAGGCTAATATAGAAGAGTAAAAGTTGAAGTTTATTATTATCATATGTACAAAATACAATGTAAAGAGCAAAATGAAATGTTTACTTGAATACCCTCTTCGCAGGCAGAACATAAAAACATAAGAGACATAAAAGACATAAAAAGAAAGAGCAGTGCAGCAACAATAAATAAACACAGGCTTAAGTAAACACAGTTTTAGTAAAGTGCCAGTGCAGTGTAAAGTACCAGTGCAGTGTAAAGTGCCAGTGCAGTGTAAAGTGCCAGTGCAGTGTAAAGTGCCAGTGCAGTGTAAAGTGTTGTGTGCTACAGTATTTCACGTAGTATGAGGGACAGATTTATTGCACAGAGAGAGAAAAACACAGTTACTGTGTGTTTAATAGTCTGATGGCGCTGGGATAAAAACCGTTTCTGAATCGTGCTGTGCGTGTGTGAATTGTCCTGAGTCTCCTGCCGGATGGCAGGAAAGTGAAAAGTGGCAATGCAGGATGGCTGGGGTTCTTCATGATGCAGCAAAACAGCACAAGACAACATTTAGTGCAGTTAACAGTTACAGTTCAAAAGAATACAGTATTATGACAGATACTGCATTTTAGCAGTATCAAGTGTGCAAAAATGAAGAATAGAGGTAGACAGCAATAAATAATAATTGCGCAAATTGAACTTCAGCAGGAAAGACTGTTAGTGGCACCTCTGAGGTACCCTTGAGTAAGGTACCGTCTCAAGACACTGCTCCCCGGGTGCTGTGTTCCTAACTGCCTGCTTTAAATACAGAGAATTTCACACTGTTCACACTGTGTGTTGTGGTGTGTTAACATATGACTAAATGGTCACTTTTTTGTTTTTAGAAAGAGAATGTAAATAAATAATAGGTATTTACAGAGGCAGTTGGAGCATAAGTTGCTTATATAAGGCAGAAAAGATCAGTGTGTTTTTGAATTGTGAAGAGACCATTTGTTGTTCGTGAACACACCAGTGTGAAATTCTTCTCTGTATTTAACCCATTCACAAAGTGAAGCAGTGGGCAGCAAGGAACACAGCGCCCGGGGAGCAGTGTGTGGGGACGGTATCTTGCTGAAGGGTACCTTGGTGGTGTCACTAGCAGTCCTGGGATTAAAACCCACAACCTTCTGATCACAGGGCTAACTCCCTAACCACTAGGCCATCATATGGAAGTTAGTTCAGGAGTGCATTATTGTGTTGGGGATACAACTTATGTTTCAGTTCAGATTGAGGAGAGAAAAAAAAATGCTTTAGACATTACTGTACATTCTCTATCGACCAGTTACTGGTTGGGCAACACATAACCCAAAACTTCCCCATGGAGTCATGTCCTGTTAGTGGCCTTTATTTTGATAGGGAGGACACTGGCCTTAGATTTGTTTATATTATGTGTTTCAGCTGGCCGGTGTGCTCTGAGAGAATTAGATGTTTATTTTGATTGGGTTTTGGAATTTTACGTTCTGTATTTAAGCTGGTGAGTGGTGGACCTGAGTTGCGGGACCACCGTCATACTTGGTGTGTTCATGCCACAGTTCCCAGAGTCTTGGGTTTGTTGTGTTCCGTTTGCTTTGTTTTCGTTTCAATAAAAAAAACATTTAAAGATCATGGAAGTCTGTGTATGCGGGAGCCGTGTATACGAGAGCCATGACACTGGGACCATTTGAGCCAACCCAGCCCTTTATACTTGTAGCCACTCTTCTACTCAGAAAGAGGGAGAGAGAAAAGTGAACAGTTAAAAAGAGTTCAGCAGTGGGTTGGCTTAAATGCCACTGGTTTGCTCTTTATTGTGTTGGGTTATGATGCAGGGTGTATGGGGTTTTCAGTGTGTATGGGCCCATTTCTTGATTAAAAAAAATGTTGAGTTGTGAATTTAAAGTGGGATGAAAACTCGTTTTGTTCCACCTTTACTGTATTCACTTAGTTCAGTGGATACAAACTAGGTTTGAGTTTTCTCTGTGAAAGCTTTTCAATAAAAGACCCAAGTCATATAACCTCATATCACCTCATATCACCAAGAGCAAACAGAGCTTTTCTACATCTGTGAGTTTAAAGCTTTTAACTTTCTCATCAGGGGTGGGAGAAGGTATAGCTATTGCCTATATGACCTGCTTATTTTAGAAGGAGGTGAAATCATAGTATTTTATTCATTATTTTGCTTTTTAATGACAGCTTAAGTTTGTTTGTTTCTAAAACCTACAGAAAAGAAAATTCCCAGATCTATTTGCCCTTTTAAGGAACCTTAATCATACCAGTATTTCTAGCAAAACCCAGACAGGGATAATACACTCCAGTTTAGTGTCAAATACAGTTGTGAACAATATTCAAAACAAGGCTTAGATATGTACGTAAAGCACATGCGTAAAAAAAAAAAAAAGCTCTACAGAAACATACTGCTACACATTTTCATTATACAGTTTGGGGCGGAAAAACATAACATGTTCCCTGTTAACTAATTTTGGTAATTTCGTTATGAATGTTAAATTAAATAGATATATAAATAAAAATGGTACACAAAAATGTGCAGCATATCTCTCTCTGTCACACATGCACACACACGCAAGCACTCCCAAAATGTTTAATACTTTATGCATCACGCTTTGCTGGGACTTTTATAGCGCTTGGTAAGGTTAAGAAAAGAATACTTATCAAAGGCATCAGAAATCTTTCCTTCACACAAAATCTCTGCAGATCTCTCAAAATCTTTGATTCTCACTTGTGGACTCTCACCCTCAGCTCTTCTCACAGATTTTCAAAGGAGTTCAGGTCAGATGTGTGGAAGGGTTGATTCTGTGATCACTGAGACATTTTTGTGTATTTAGAGCTATGTTTTGGGCCATTGTTCTGCTGGAAAATCCAGGCCTGATCCAGTTTTATCCTACTGGCAGACACAGACAGATTTTGGTCCAAGATTCCAGTGGTATTTGGAAAGTAAACAGCCCAACAATCCCAGATTGACCACTGTACTTCAAAAGATCATATTTCTCCATGGCCTGCCCACTTTTGTATAACACCTCTGAAGTTTGTTGCTCTGACCCCTAGATTCTGGCTCCAAAAACACTTCTAGCCATGTTTAGCCAACTCCAGGCATTTAGTTTTAAATGCTAAGTGACGTCAGAATGCAACCAACAACAGGATGTGTCATTTTACAGGCAGGTGTATCACTTCCTAACACTCATAACCTTTAAGAACAGAAAGGTCAGATTTCTGAAAACCAGCGGAAAGTTTTTTTGTCAGAACCGGTTTTGTTATTGGCGTCTTTTATTTGTCATAGTCTTGCTTGAGTTCTTTTCCCCCCTCACCGTTTAACCATGCTATGAAAACCTAACCCAGCTAACTTGTTAGTGATGTCTTGTATCTCATTTCTCACAGAGTTAAAGATATATTTGTTAGTGTTATTGAAAACTCCCACTGAAATTTATCTTCACCCCAAAGATACACCTCAGTGTTGCTTGACCCCAACACCTCAGTGTTGCTTGTCGACTTCTCAGTTGTTAGTTTGTGCTTCCTTTGTTGTTGTTTTTTGAGTGGACAGTAAAAAAACAATGGCCTCTTTTTATGTTGTGATGACATTTAGACTAATCAGAAAGTAGTGATGCAGTCAGCTCGGCTGCGGCCCACTTTCAGCCTTGCCGTCGGCGCAGCTTGGGTTTGGATCGGTCCGGGTCACTTTATTTGTAAGTGCCAGTGGAAATGCAGCATAAGAGTTCCGAGAAGCTATGATAGAATGGGGAACGTGTGGAGAGAAAGAAACTGCACGCCACACCACATCATGGGTGAAACATGGGGCAATGGGCTCATATTTACCAATGACATGATTGCCGACAGCAGTGTACATCGTAACTGTTCCAATTAACTGCTTCAGATCCATACAGCGCTCCACCTTGCAGCAGAGGCCAAATCAATCCCCCAACCCGAAACCCACTGAGCAGTATTTTGATCAACAACACTAAAGACAACAAGCAGAAAGTGAAAAAGGCTGTATTACAGGCCTGGCTGAACACCAGCAGGGAGGATTTCCAAAGTCTGGCTGTGTCGGTGGTCCACACACTTCAGGTAAGCATCAACAGCATTATCCAGCTACTGCTGGTGCCCTAAAATCAGGGATTGTATCAAATAATACTGTGGTTCCTACATTTTACACATTTATGCAGCAAAAGGAAATATCAAATGTTTTATAAGAGAGTAAAATTACTCTATAAAATGAACACTGCAAATGAGAATACATAAAAAATTTAATCGGTCAGTAAAACCATACAGTGCCTCATACCAATAAACAAACTAAGTAGCCCTTAGAATTCAGAATGTATTTGTATCTGATTTTAACAAATATAAATGGTATAAATCAGTCTAAAACCGGTGTTTGTTCTCCTACATGCTCGCCACTCGGCCGCTCTCCAGACCCCCTCCCTCTACGGGCTTTTCCCACCCACTTGTCCTGAAAGTTCTCCCTGAAAGACCTAAAAGAAATAAATATGGGCATTTTTGTTCTTTTGGGCATTTATATGTGTCATTTTTAAAACCCCAGTAGTGCTTGTTATTATTAGATGTTTTTTTAAATTACAATAACTGGTTCTATGTGATATAGGAACACCAGAAAAAGCTCTGCTCTATATGATAACGATTTACTATTTGTTACACTTTCGGCATGGAACCTTGCTGCTCGTGTTCCAAGTTAAAGAAAGAAATCAGGGTCATTAGCTGCTTGTCCAAAATAGAATCTTATATGATGTCAAATGGGGTGACTAATGGTGGTGCATGAATGTCTGACTCATGTATTAAAGGATGTGAAATGCCATATGTGCCAAGAAATCTTGATCTAGCCCAAAAAGAGGATTGACGTCTCAAAAAGGTAAAACATCTTCCCCCCTTTAAGGAGCAAAAAAACTGCTGATCTGCCCCGTTTGGTGTGTTACAAGCAGTTAATTGATTTTTTTATTCAGACATGACCTTTCTCCAGTCCTCAGTGTTTTCCAGCCCAGGTTCTGGAAGCCCACAGCCCTGCACATTTTAATGCATTCACAGCTTTAGACAGATTCAGTAGTACCGTGGCTCAGAAAAAAAAAAGAAAAAAAAAACTATGAGAACCAGAGAGCAAGTTCTTTCAGAAATGTACACTATCCACCCACAACAAGTGGGACAAAAAAAAATAAATCTTAAGACCCCTGCCACTTAGGCCACACTCTGACCTTCTACCTTCAGATCAACACAGTCCAGAATTTCTAGGTTTGGAAACAGTATGTATGTAATTATGATCTGCATTCTGAATGAGCCCCTGTATTTTCAGCTCTGTTTTGCTTGTATGTCTTTTTATATCCCATTTCTATACTGCAATCCTTATTTTATTAGGTTACCGTCTTCAGTTTTCCTGCATTTTTATTTCTGTCTATTGTTTGTTTCTAGTTTCATGTTGAATTACTGTGCCTGCTCTATAATTCTCTGTTGGGCAATTATCACGTTGCCCTATTCCTACCCACTCTGATGGTTGCAGAAAAAAACCCCAAAAACTTCAACTATTAACTTTTAAAAGGAGAAGATTTATGTGTTAAAATGTAAAAGAAAAAAAACAGTAATCTATTATATCTCTCTACAGTGGCCCATTGCTCTTGATAAATGAGGTGTGGACACAACCCTAAGGTTACAGAGCTATCACTGACAAAGCATGTTTAAGGCAGGAGGAATTTATCACCATTAGATGGTGAGTCACCGTGCACATGCTGAGTGCTGGTATCACCGTGATCTAGATACAGTAGCATGGTAAAGGAAAGATTCAGTCCAGTGAAATATGCAAGATCTTGTTGCCTGTGACACGCTGGATGACAACTGATAAGATCAGCATATTTATCTTACGAGGAGGATCAGGTTGGACAATCCTCTGAGTCCGTTCTTTGGTTTCTTTGCTGGGATTTGTCAGTGTGCTCCTATGCTGAAGTTTAATACTACAATCGACTGCATATTTTAACATTTATATAATGTGTGTGTTCTTATCATGCATATTTATGGATGAAGGACAGAAAAGCAGCCTTGACACCACATGGGGAAATGGAATCTGATGGAAAATGGCACAGTGTCTGCTTATTAGGCAGAGTAATTGGATTCCTGTCCAGCCCATGTTCTTTACGTTGGCCTGTTGTCATGCAGGCCGTTAGTTTTGTGATTTTTCTACCACCTCTCCACCTTTCCTCATCAACTAATTTATTACCTACCAATGGTTGGTTTGTTTATGCTAAAGTGATGACCTCATCAGCTCTTACCCTGCCATCTCTTATTAATTCCACAGACCTTCCCTTAATTGGCTTGGCGGCCTGTGAATAAAAAGGCATTCAAACTTTTTTGCTCATTAGCTCGTATTTAATTTGTCTGGTTTATGTATGCACAACAGCCTTTTACATTGGAGTCAATTACAGCAACGTCCTAATGCTACACCAGCTAATTAAAAGAAATACTTGTTTTTCTGAAATGCATTGTAATTAAGCATTTAACAGAAGGAACATAGCTGAGTGCTCCAGCATACCATTAAAGGCCACACAAAGGGCACCCCGGGCCCTTTCTGTTTATTAAGAAGATAGACAGGAGAAAAAGTGGACATGAAACATACTGCCAGTTGTGTAGCTGAAGTTGTGTTAGACCACTTTTTTGGGATTTTTCCATTTTTTGGCTTTCAGGGCCTTCCTTCAGTGATCAATGGCTGCTTTGACAATGGGGTCATAGAGGCGGAAGTGCGAGTTTTTATTAGGGTTCAGGGTGATGGCACTGAAGTGACAAATGAACCATTTCAGAAGGGCTGAAGAAACCAGGGAAACAAAAGGAAACCAAGCACTTGTGAGAATCAAGGCCTGACTAAACTGGGGAAAAAAAAAAAAACACAATTGTCTGACAGGAGGACCTGAAAACGGAGAAACAACAGACATGGATCACCACCCAACCACAACAAGGGGGTTAATCTACAGAGACTAGAACAAGAAACAGCTGGACAAGATTACACTTGGAGGGGGAAATAAACTGAGAACAGGTGAGGGGCAAGACACAAGTGTGGAGCACGGGAAACCAAAAGAAGAGACATAAGGGAAAGAAAAAGAGGAAGGGAAAGCAGACAGAGGCAGGAGCAAGGCAGGGCAGGAGATGACAGTTGCTAGGCAACAGTAACAAACTGTAAACATTTCTTAATGTTATCATAAGTAACCAAGAAAGAAAATATGTAAACATAAAATGTTCATATAATGAAATGTATTCATTTATTTATTTATTACAACATGTTTTATACACACTGTTATAAAACCATTAACCACACAAAATTGTTTTACTGTGGGCTTTTACTGAGCTTTACATGCATGATTACATTGATTACCTGTGGTAAAACCACTGTAACAAGATCATCATCTGATATATAAACTGCATGCGCACCCCCTTCATCTAGCACTCTCAGTGAGTTTCAGATCAAAGGTGTTCTATAGTTGCTGACTGAGGTGAAAAAGTCTATGAATTATGTTTCATAACGTCCCTCTTTGGCTGTTATCCATTTTTGTTCTACACTTATTGTACATTTTATCTGCTGTCCATGTGTTTCACTGCATCAATTATTAGCCACCTTTAGCCTATTCATCCATGGTCAGGACCCCCAGAGGACCACTACAGAGCAGGTATTTGGATGGCTAATCATTCTCAGTATGCCAGTGACCCTAACATTGAAGAGGAATGTTAATGTGTGTGTGTGTGTGTGTGTATGTGTGTGTGTGTGTGTGTGTAGGTGTGTGTGTGTGTGTGTGTGTGTGTGTGTGTGTGTGTTGTGCACAAAGTGGAACACGACATATAACATTGCTCCCATAGTCTACTTGCAACTAGCTTGCACCACATGCTTCCATTCATTTAACCCTTCAGAGGAAAGAGTGATATCAGGCTTAAGTTATGTTAATAACAATTCATGTTTTATAGTTGGCCTCTTAAGGAAGGAGAGACACAAGGCAAAGGCAGAGAGAAGCATGAGAATACAGTTATATCAGGATGTGGAGCAAGGATACTTATAATTACACTGTTAATATGTTTCATTAATTGTTATCTGAACCCTTTCTGTTGCTCTATATTGAAACACACACCGTTCTTTCCTATACTGATATTATAAAGGCTGCATTATGCAAATTAATATTCTTAGCAAATTCTTAGAAAAGCTGGGAGCTCCTGCACTTGTAGAATTTCTAGGAACATTTGAATAAATCAAAGCATGTGCATCTATACACACATACATACACTCTCTCTCTCTCTCTCTCTCTCTCTCTCTCTCTCTCTCTCTCTCTCTCCCATATATACACATACACACACACGTCTTTT
>JBBJLS010000002.1:1699304-1718268 GCA_037577275.1 Bryconaethiops microstoma
TGTTGTGGCCAGTGCCGTTTTCTATGCTGTGGTGTGCTGGGGTGGTAGCATGAAAGTGGCAGACAGGAAGAGACTTAGCAAACAGATCAGGAAAGCTGGCTCTGTGGTGGGTGAGGAACTGGATAACATGGAAACTGTGGCTGAAAGTAGAACATTTTCCAGACTTGAGTCAATCATGGACAGTGTAGACCACCCACTCCACAGTGTGGTGAACGATCTGAGAAGTAGCCACAGACTGACCAGCTTAAGGTACTCCACTGAACGCCACAGAAAATCCTTCCTTCCCACTGCCATAAGACTCAGTCCCCACTGCCGTACAACTCCTCCCTCAGTCACACACCAACGTAATAATCTGTGCGATAGCCTGCTGCTACTTTCTGTTAATTTATTACGGGTTTAAAAAACTATCATTGTGAGGAAGACTATGTGCATTATTTTTGCTGTGATGTGCAACAGTCTATGTGCAATACTATGCAATGCTTTTACCAGGTACCACAATATGCTGTCCTCAATATGGCGCTAAATCACTTAATTACTGTAATATCTTATGTGCAATATTATTACTTCTATTCATATTATGGTTGTTTTCTTTCCACTGATTTTATCTTTATTCAGATTTAAATTTATTTTATTTGGATTTTTATTAGATTCTATTTAGACTTATATTAGACTTATTATATTATTGTATTTTATCTTATAGTTTATTTTACACTACTCTTGTGTCTTGTGTCTGTCTCTCTGTGTCTGTGTGATGTGGCAGTCACCACATAAACAAAGTTTTCTGATTCTGATTAACAACAACTAGAATGCATTTGCGTGAGAAATTGTGAAGTGTGATTGCAATCCATATAATCCAAATCCATATCCTAATCCATATCTCATATTAGCTCATTTTCTAATGTGCATACCCAAAACCGGCTAAAACCAGCTAACTGTTCTGCCTAGCAGCTAACTAACAGCAGCCTCAAGGCTTAAAACAAAGTCTTTGCGGGCTTTTTACAAACAGTGACACACATCTTCATAACTGACCTGTGATTTAGTGTCTTAAAGACTGTTTACAAGCAGAAATAACACATAAAAACAGTGGTAGAGCCGTTTTTGTTTCCTCAGTGCTGTATTTTTAGCTAGATTGAGGTGACAACACTTAAACTTTCAATAATACTTAAACTTTCTCTGAATTCATACCCAAGGTGACTCACCCAAAAAAAATCTCAGAACTTTAAACGATCAATAAACAGCCCCTGATCATCCAAACAAGTGTTATACACATACACCAGTGGAGGGAGGGTGAAATAACGTGTGTCAAAGTTCTGAAATGCCAATATATGAAATGGACTCAGAGGAAAAAGTCGTGCCAAAATTCACCAAAAATAAGAAAGAAAACTTACTTACAACTGATGCAATAACACTACTAAGCGTTAGCTGTATAGCATCTCCTGTATATATTATACAGATCAAAGAGCTTCAGTCAGAGTTAAAATATGAGGAGATTACAACAAATATGAATTCAAGGTTCAAGGCAAGAATATGTTAAATAATTTTAATAATAAATATAATTTAAATGTGCCTCATCACATTTTTGTGTTGACTTTCGGTACATTAAACAGGTCTGCAGGATAGGATCTAAGAAAACAACTTGGGGCAATAGAGAGACATAACTTTCAATGGTTTAAAAACAATAACAGTACTTAAAAATCTATACTTAAAATTGGCATGCTGTAGTCTGAGTAAAATCTTGACCATGTGCCCCTTACTGCCCTAGTTAATCTGACAGTTGTTGATGGAATACACAAGGTGCATGAGGGCCAAAAATGTCTGGCTAGTATATTCAATCAACGTTATGGAAGAACCAACATACACTGACCTCCAAAATAGCCAGAAATTGCATTTCACCTCCTGTGAAAAAGGGATGAAAGAGTGAAAGACAGGGTAATTGTCCTACAGTAGATGTAATGTTATCTCCTGCATACATCATACTAAACAAGTTATCATTTTTAGCAACCAAATGTGTAGTAAGATACTTATAAGCTAACAAAAGCATCAACTTCAAGCAAACATCATCTAAAGCGGTCATTGAAGCTCACACGAAATACGGTCCAAGCACATATGTGCATTAAAACTATAAAACTGGCTCATGTAAGAGGCATAACATTTCTTTCTACACCAATTTAGCTGTCTTTCTCACTGAAGTATGCTAGCCAAGTAGAGCTGAGTGTTTTTAAAAAGAACTTCATGGCCCTTACAGAGCATGCCACCAGGCTAACTATATTCATTTTTAATTTAGTTAACACACATATGTGCACTTTCAGTCTCCATCACTGGGGCTTCCACTGTCAAATGACTGCCACACACTAAAGTATAAAGAAAAAAATTAGGAGCATATGCAGGAAGGAAATAGCTCTTTTACATCTTTCTAACTGATCAGTCATAGAATGGAATGACCCAGGTGTCAGGGCACCATTGAGTGAAGCTAGAGCACAGCTGAAAGGGCAATGTAAGTGGTCGGGAAATTGATTTGAACAAACAGGCAAGTGTAACTTTACTGAATAGAAGGGTCAAATGTAATCTTTGGTGATGGAGATGTTGATTGGTGGAGACTGCCGCAGCCGTGTGATGAAGATTACCATAAGCAGCACCTGGGAGAGATGAGGGGATTGAGGACTGAACGGAGCTTTAGTGTAAATGTGGCATTTGACATGGAGGAGACCTTTATCCTCCAAGCTCACATTCTTTTAAATGGGTTTTTGACATCTAGCCAGATATCAGAGATGATCCTCAACTGCTCTGTTATTTAGTGCACCACTGTCCACAGTTAATTGTGCTAAAGTATAATCAAGAAAATAACTAATTAAATAATGTTTTAACTCCAGATTTCCAAAGCAAGACCAACTGTGTAAATTATGAAATTTTAATATCGCATGCTGCATCATTATGAATGCTTCATCATAAATGAGACCGATGACAAATGACAAATTCAACAAACCATCAGAAAAACAAGAATGTTGCTATATGTTGCACCGCGGTCCATGGAGAAACATTTTATCACACTATATACACATGTTCACAGCTGCTGATGACAAAGTAACCTTAATATTATGTTGACCTGTGGAGGTACAACTAAGGTTAAAAAACATGATACTACAATTTCACACTGCAAAGTTATTGACAATCAGTTATTCTGATCCAATGGTGTGGGTCATTGTCAAATTTACATGCAGCGATTGGCAGCACTCTGATCCAATGGCATTGAGCATTCAGCAATCATCTATTGTGAGGGGCAACATGAATCCCAGGATTCCTATATTGACATGCCAACACTATGAGCAGGCAAACTAGGCCATCAATTATTTATTACTAATTCAATACATGATGGAGAATAACAGCTGACATGTCTAACAAGTAGCCATTTCACAATCACTGACATTCACTCCCAGTCCCAGTTTAGTGTTATTCCTGTTTTCCAGTAGACCTCACTGGATTCTGCCTCGCAACATTAACTGAAAGCTTCCTGATTGGGACAGACTGGTATTTCATTAATTTGTATAAATGTAGAGAAACTGCAGCTTCATATCTTCATGTAGTGTACTGCATATGTTCCCTGGGGCCAAGCATACCAATCAATTCCTAGTTAATCACAGGCTAAAAACCTTTCCAGCATGAGCAAAAACCTCCACAGAGCAAACAGTAAATCCTGCTGCCCGAATATTAGATAAAATTACAGCCAAGAGCTGTCTCCAAAAACCGGTCTGTTGCTATCTTCTCGAGTTACGTATTTAAGTAACAATTTTCTGAAAATCTATAAAAAAGAAAATAATGCTTACCCTGCTGACTGAAGAACGATTACAATCCTCAGGGCTTTCCAACTAATTTTAGGTGACCTGAAAAACTGTTTAAATGATCATTGATAAGATGTTAATCTGCTTTTTCTTCCCTGCAATCAATAGATGCGTGCAGCTTGCATTCATTATTTCACTGAATTAGCAGCAGCAACCAAGGGCAGGATATGACAATTAAGTTCTACCCATCTATCCATCCATCCATTTTTAGAGCCACTTATCTTAACCAGGGTCATGAGGGTGAAAGGCAGAGAAACACCCTGGACAACTCATTCCTGCAGCTCAAAATTAAGCACATCAGCCACCGTTGTATACCACATAGAGGTTTCACTGGTCTTTACACAACACAGTTTAAAGTGCTTGCAGACATTTTTTGCAGCTCCCACTAAATATGGAAAATTACACGAAATGGAGCACCACGAAAAAGGGGAACGAATTAGTGCCTTAAAGTTCTCAGTAAATGTTTGGTTAGAGAGAGAAAAAAGTAGGAGGATCTACTCGCCAATGAATGATGACATATTCTTCCCAATGCACTTTAACATTTAAGCAGGATACAAATGAGCATTTTGCTATCTCAACAGTGTGAACTAAATGTCACTGAAATGTTATTGTTTAACGGTTAAAAAGGTTCATCTGACAGAATGCCAAGCTTTGATGTGAAGCCTCATCTGATATGACAGAAAATAACATGCATACAGAATATTTAGAAAGAGCTTCTGAAGAAGGAATATAAATGTGTTTCTGGCATTCACAAAGCCATCTATTTGAGATGTCGTCCCCGCACCCCCACCCCCTGTATTTTGGTAAAGGTCCCCTTTCTGTAGTGGTCATCCAACCATTCAAAGTAGTTTATTATTTTAACTCAAATGTTTATGAAGTGCACAGATTTGTTACTGCTTCTCAGCTTTGACTGGTATAGAACCGAGCTGCACGACTCTAGTCCTGGTGCCCAGCACAGTCAGGTGACTCTGTGAAATGCCACGCTTAGTGGATGTGTTTGAGTAGCAGAACTATCAAACTGTGCTAGACAAGAGGACCAGAGTTGTGCACCCCTTGTATATGACGTTCATATCAAAGGTTCTCAAACTGGTCCTAACAGATTCCAAGATTTTCCTATTTTTGCTCTAAGCCAACCCACAATAGAAATAGAGCAAAAATGTGGACAGCATTTGTGTCTGATAGATGAATACAGACTAAATCACCAAAGACTATGTTATTGTGTCTGTTTATCATGATAACCACACTAGTCACCCTTTACTACTAAATCCTCAGTGTTTTCTAACTAGAGATCCACCAAGAATTTGTTACGTATTTGCCTAATGTGTCTAACATTTAAAGAGATGGAGAGTGGGAGCCCTGTTTTTCACAATGAAAGTTGATGCCTAGCTATGAAAGTTTGAAAATCTCTTCTTCAGGAACTTAAACTGGTTCTCTAACTTCAGTCCTGGTCCTCTCTGTCCTGCACGTTTTAGTGTTTTCAGTGCCCGCTTCAACCCAGAAGAGGCTTGCAAATTAGTTGATTACTTCGATAAGGTGTGTTGTGAGTATGGGAAACACTGTTCTGTGGTTGCACTCCAAAGACCCTCTGTGGAAAGCTTACTTTTCAAGGACATTGTGATAGACAGTTACATCACATGGTGATAAAAATCTGTACTAATCATATCATGATTATACTATGATGATATGCATACTGCTCTCAATCAGAGGAAAAGATACAGCAGAGACGATACCTTCCATCAGATTTGAATCCTGTTAAGCTTGAGAATTGCTCTGTGACATTCCAGACATATTGCAGACTTTGGTATTCTGTGATTATGCCATTCTGACAATCACATCTGATCTGAATCAGGGCCATTGGATATGCTGTCTGTCCCCAGAATGCTTGTTGTGAGATTTAGCTGTTAAAACAGGGTGAACCATTCTGACAGGGAGAGCTTAGCAGCTATTCCTCTTGGGGATGAGCGGACGGGTGATAAGAAGAATGGGGATGGATTGTTGAAAGTGTGATCAGGACAGTGAGCGAAGGGTAAGCCATGGGAAAGTGGCTCTTAAGAGATCCAATGTCACACACCCTACAAAGCAGCTTACAGACATTGTCAAGATAGATGTGGGGGAAAAGCTTTCAGACCAAAAGCAAGGAGTGGCCACGTAAAGCCCCATATAATTGCTCTAGAAAGGTGGGATGGAGTTTGATAAATACAGTACTTCTAATTACACATCAGAACCTTTCTTTGATACAATACAAGACTGATCCTGGAAGATCAGAGAGGATTCTCCATTCAATGTGCTGTCTAATTCTGGATTAAGATTAATCTGAGCAGTATGGCAATTCAGATCTAGGATTTTCAAGTTAGAACAGTGGTTCTTTTCCAGTCTTGATGGAGCATTACAGAGTGGGCAAGTAGTTGTGGCTTTGAGAGCCACAAACAGAAAAGGTGATCAGACCTGACAACACACTTTACTAGAAACATCTACTTTGAACCAGTGCCTTAGTAGAGCAAATTTTGGTTCCATTAAGGAATGAACAACAAATCCAGTTCAAAGAAGAAAACCGAATAGGAATTGGATAACTACAGACATTTCAGGAAGTTGAATTCAATTCAGCACGATTCTAATTCTATTTTTTACTGTTTTGCTGTTGGCAGATTATACATAATGACAGACATTCAAACCTTTACAATATTTATAATATCTTACCGATACCAAGCAACGTATATAAAACATTTATACCATTTGACTTGATAAATGCAACCATATGGTATGTAATATTTCAAAATACAAAAATAATGATTCAGGTTGATGCTGCACTGTGGTAACCTTAAGTTTTAGAAATTGGTTTACCAAAATGAACATTTACAGAAGTCTTCTCAGAAATTTCAGCCATTTTAAGAGGGTTTCCACGTCTCAGTGTTCATACTGCAGATCAGAGTTCGTCCAGAAATCAGATTCCCAAAACAGTCCAACAACAAACACAAAAGCAATCCAATATCAATAATCTCTCCAATCTAACTATCTATCTGACTATCTACCTACCTATCTATCTACCCAACCATCCATCCATCCATTCATCCATCTATCTCCAGTCTCACGCCTTCAACATTGGTCTTACTGGCCTTTATTTTTACTCCTCGGTTATGAACGTTTGCATTGAATTCTGGGAAATATCGTTTTAATCTAAATTGTTACGGCCAAGAATATTGTATATATCATAATGTAGGCTGTGTTTGTCAGATCAAGTATGAATTTACAGTTTGGCCTGAGCTTTAAGTTTTAAATGACAAATAAATAGGCACACATCCTTCATGGAGGGAGGTGATTAACAAAATACCAAACAAAAAAAAGACAAATGTCTTATTTATGCATGATGGGGCTATTCTGATTAAATCAATTTCTTAGGTTACCTTCACCAGAGTGAGAGAGATTATTTGAGTAGTCTGTAACCATACAGCAGAGGTGTGGACCTACAAGGGATGGATATCTAATAAGGTGCCAGAGACTGTATAAGTGGCAAGTAATGATCCTAGGCATTGTTTCAAGAAATATCACAAAGCTGAAATTTTAATTAATGCTTTATTTCAAGAGGATTAGCCATGTAAACATCTGCTAAGTCTGGCAAAAGGCAGCACTGGAAGAAGAGCTCAAGTACATGGACATTACAAGCAAATTAATTCATTAATGTCATGCAACTGTTCATCCTCATAGTTTTGTACTCTTTTTAAATTATGATTTTGCAAGTGTTTTCAATGTCTTCTCAACGAAGGCTAAACAGCAAAATATTATTTATCTACTATACTGCAATATTGGAATAACATGATTTAATGCTCAGTAACTATTTGGAACAGTTTCCCAATGGTATTTTGACAATGGTCATAATGGTGAAGGGGTGTCTATCGTGTTCTGGCCAATAACTTTGTAAGTGTGAGATACATAGTGCGGCATACTGCAAAAAAATGTGTATTGCTTTGGATAAACTGTAAACAAATAAACAAATTTACATTGTAAAGACCATTCTATGGCCTTTTAAAAAATGACACACAGGTTGTTAGCATTATCTGAGTGAGTGGAATGACAAAGTACTTTATAATTATAAATGATGGGGAGCAACCAGAACTAAACCACCTTACATGTTCTAGATATTGAGCTGATTAAAAAACATAGAAGAATATCTGCAAGAATATCTTTAAACAGGAAAGTAAAAAAAAATTAAATGTATCAGGAAGTTATATGGGGTAAAAAGGTATTTTAAACACTACTAAAGACGTAAGTGTCTCAAATAGTTCATACCTCTTAGTCACATAGAAATGAAACCAAATTTGGACTGTAAAAGCGATAGGTAGCGATGGGTTCTTAACATGTACTAGACGTCACAGGTGTTGTTTGACTAAAACAAACCCTGGTGTGTTTGCTCTGTCAGTGTGGTTCATTAGAGCCATGCGAACCCTAGTCAGGACCAAACAAGCAGACAGAGACAGTTTTGCTTTTGAAATGAGTGCAGGACATTAATATACTCTTGTGGCTTATTGCTCTAGAAAATAATAAGACAAGTAAAACAAGGTGTAAATAAAATGTACAAGCCCAGATAGAATGCAGAGTATGCAGTGAATTTCACCAATCATCATCCATCATCCATCCAATCACTTGGGCCTGTTTACCTATTTGACTTTTCTTTACGTCGTTTGTTATGATGTTAAATTCACCTTTTTAACATATGGCACCAGCCCAACTCAAATCTGCTTGGTTTTTGGTACATGGTGTCTTGTTCGTTTTTCATTGAAGTTAGTACCATCTCGATGTAGCTGGTAACTAAACAAGAAACTGTAGTCTTCATCACAAGAAACACAGTAACAATGAAGAATATTGAAGGATATCCTGTGACACATTTTCTCCAGTCTTTTCATGTCATGTTTTGGTACCTACACCACTTGGAACCCTGACAGAGTAGGTACAGAAAAAAATCACTGGGTATTATGTACTATTACATTGAGTCGAGCCAATACCATGCAGTGGAAAAAGTAGAGAAAATGTAGAAAACATAATTGAACCAGGACTAAAATTCAAACATGAAGCATATTTTCCATTGGTCTTGCCAAAGAGAACACAACTACAAGTGTGGACACACCCTTAAATATTTTTTTTACAATTTTAAGTCCTGCTTAAACATGCAGTAGTACTTTGAATGTTTTTACTTGTAACAATTATCGAATTATGTATACAGATACAGTCACATACAAACCTTTGGGCATCTCTGGTCAAAGAACACTTTATGTCCAAAAGTTTGCAGGCACCTGCACATCCAACATTTCTTCTGAACTCAAAGTATTTCAAGAGAGAGTTTGTCTGCTCCCTCAAAGAGGAAACTCCCTATATCTTTACAGCCACATCCTCTGCATTTCTATGGAGGCTGTATACTTAGTCAAGAAAGAATTAGAAATTTGAAGACGATTAGTTCTAGATAACAAACACCACTCCAATTGTTTACTAACAAACTGGATGAAGATCGACTCTAGAGAACACAGTTCCACTGCTCCACAGCTGCTGCCTAGCATTGGGGCTGGTGTCCTTAGGCTAGTTTGTGGCTGACCCAGAGCATCCCATTGTACTGGCAAAGTCCATTTATAGAGTTGGAGATCGTACAAGCTGTGAGTTCACAATTCATCAGCAATGTGGGCATCTGAAACACAATAAGAATTCAATACAGGGGGTCCTCGAGTTACAAGCTTCTCAACATACAACGTTTTGAGTTTATGATGCTCATGTGGACAAACTAGTTCAGTGGTGCCTTTTTGGCCTTCATCATGGCTTCTGAACTAATTTTTTTACACTCATTTTGCATCATTTTTTTTCTTTATTGTGTTTATAGTTTTTACAACGGTGTTAGGACAGGTTATTAACTTAGCCTAGGCTGTGTTTCGACTTAGACCAAAATTCGGGTTACATCACTGTCGTAGGAACGGATCTCCGTCATAACTTGAGACCCCCCTGTAATTAACAGTATCTGGATACTTGTTGATATTTACGCTGTGTTGATTTGTCAGTAAAAATAACTACACAACCATAACAACGTTTTTTGTAAATTGGTTACTTGCATTTGATCTAATACATAACAACATGTTTCATCTTAGAATTATTAGAACAGCTGCCCAGAATAAATACATAGTACTACTGAGTTTGTACCTCTTACTTGGTAAATACCTAAAACCTAAAGGACAGTAAAAGAGAAAAGAAAAACACTGTTGACAATTTTACCTTATGGATGGGGAATGAAACATGTTTATAGGACATTCATGTTCATTTTGGTATCAAATAGCAGTTCCAACGGCCAATTATCTATTGATTTGGCATTATTTTGCGCAGTTAAAGTGCCCTGGACCAGGAATGACTTTGGCTTGCCCTCATACACTGTTCATCCTTCATTATTGCACACTGTAGATCTCCAGGAGCAGCTTTATCAGCTTTGCTTCAAGACATGACTATCTCTCAGTATGAGGCTGGGATCCTGCCATAAGTGTTTTTGCATGTTAATACCAGTGATTGTACTGAATGATCGTATGTTTTTGCATTGCTCTTCTTTCACTGTCACAGAATTAGCACTCACAATATGTGAGAAACAGAAGATAAGAACAGCCGCACTTTGCCCCATCCCATTGAGCACTCCTGTCAGGAATAACAAACACAATCGGTTGTCAATCAATCACACTTTTTTTTCAAACCCTGTTAACATAAACACCTCAGATTGAGCACCTGCCCCTGTTATCACAGAGAAAAGTAATACATTCACCCAGGAAAAGCCATTAAACAAGTCAGGAAAAGAATGGAAACAAATCTGTGGGGTTTGATTTAAAAAGAGTGGCAGCCTCTCTAACCTCACAAAATTATTCATAGAATCTCAAATTTTAATATCATTCAATTTTGATTAATTTTTATTCAAATAATAAGTAATCAATTTGTCAATAGTTTTTGGATTTGTGTTAGTAAGGATTGATCATTTGAACGTTGGTATTTATCATTTATGTTGGTGTTTAATCCGATATTCAGTTTTTGGAAGAATAGATAGATAGATAGATAGATAGATAGACAGACAGACAGACAGACAGACAGACAGACAGATAGACAGACAGATAGAATTTGAAATGGTCCTATATAAGAGATAAAATGAAGGAAAAACATCCTCTGCATCTTGACCTGGAGATATCAAATAATCTCACGGCTGTAAGAAAGCTCACAACTAGCTACTGAGCCAGAAGGCCGAACAACCAGACAGAGGGATGGCTACTAAATTTAGTTGGTATTAGACAACTATATTATTAAACAAACTATGCCAATATGCAACTATCTGTATAATTAACTGAATGCCATTTTAGTGCATTTAAAGAAAGTAAAGTGGCCCCTTATAGTCACACGTGAACACATCACAGCACACAGTGTGAAATAACCCATTCACTAAGTGAAACAGGGGACTGCCATCCATGAGCTGCGTCTGGGGAGCAGTGTGTGGGGACGTTACCTTGCTCAAGGGAACCTCAGTGGTGACACTAGCAGTGCAGGGATTCTGATTGCAGTGGCAACATCCTAACCACTAGGCCACAAGCTGAAACAAATACTATAGAGAAAAGAGTTATGTGTCTCTTTAGGGTATTATCTATGACATAATTAGAAGAATGCATTTAATTCATAAAATTATTGATACATAATTAAAAAATAATCACATAAAATTAAAAAAAAATCTGAATCTGATTCTAATGAATCTCAATAATGTTTGTGCGTGCTTGCTGTGTGTGTATTGCAAACGCGGGGTGTGGGTGGGGTTGTGTTTATATGACGGACGTGATAGATGACAGAGAGCTGGCTGACCTGGGCTGTCAGGGCAGACCACAGGAGGAAAGATATGATAGAGGAGGCTGAGAGAGCTTTAGCAGACTGTGACAGGACGCTTCACCTCAGCAACGCATTAGAAGCTTGACACACAGATGTCTCCAACAAGCTGAACATTTTAGCTGCCCTGACCACCACGTAGCAGCAGATTATGCAATACTCTGGTCTGTGACCCAGCTGAAATGTGTGTGAAACATGACTGCTGTCTTGCACAGAAAAGATTTGTTGCATCAGTCGTTTGAAAAACATGAAAAAGAGTGGGGTACCTACAGAAGGTAAATCATAATCTAGGCATAAATTACATGTGTGGAAATATGCAGTCAATAAAGAGAGCTTAACAAACTATTTAAGATTCTTCAAAGCAGACCGTCTTTGCCTTGATTTAGCTTTGGGCATTCTAGGCTCTTAAGGAACCACTTGGGATGCTTTTTTTTCAAGTGGCTCAAAGACGCATATACTGTATATATGTAGTAGACTGCACTTCTACATATAGGAAATTTAGCTGCTTTAGCATGCAAACACAGCTATACACTTGAATCTCCGCAAAAAGCATCACCCATAAAGTGTGGCACTCTGGGGTGTATGGACACCATGGCCTGTCCCACCATGTCCATGTCCAAGTCCCCCAGCACTGAGCCGTTAATTGTTTAAAACAATAATGTCTTTAGGATAAAGAAAAATATATATTAAATCAGGCTGTAGTTTTACATTTCTTTTGATTTCAACAGTATAACTACAAATCAGTGGTGACTCAAGACTAGTAGAGCTTATAAAATCAGGGGAAAATGCACGTAATTGAAAAAGCTAATTTCTGGTAGCACACCGATGGAATTTTCTTGGTTTATTAGAACTAAACAAAAGTCATGTACATTAAAAGTTATTTTTGCCATTCTAAATGTCAAAATGAACACCAAAAGCATGCAAAAGATATTCTATATTTCATCTGAAGCTTGTAAAAACCATTAACATAACATTCCACATGGTATGTAGCATTTTTAGAGTGACTCTCTCAGTAAAGCATCCTAGTTTACAGCTGCTGCCATTTACCATCTGATAGAAACCCACTGGTTAAGCTGCCATTCAGATTCACAGTCATTGATGTAGCTATGACTAGGCATATGGTAATCTTGTTTCGAACCAAAAATTTGACTAGGGTACAGTACAAATATAATCGAGTATATTTGTACTGAATAAAAATGAATTTTTGTTGAAGATATTATGTTGTTGTTGTTGTTGTTTTAGCTTCCAGATATTATTAAGAACCTTGTCTGGTATTTTTAAAGGACAGTCAGTAAATCATCTAAATCGAACATTAAACTAGTACCATAAACTAAAATGGACAAATGTTCATTGTTATTTTTATGAATCTCCCCTGCACACCAAATATTGTTTTCAATAAAGGTCAAAATTCCCATACAAAATGTCCAGGTTATTATCCAATGCTACTGTATGCATGCACACTTGAGTGCACCTTCAATAATGACTTCCCACAAGTCATTAGGAACAGGATCGCTTGAAGCAGCACATTTCAGGGTCAATGGCAGTGTGTCATGGACACAATAAGCAGGAGAACACTGCTATACTCAGTGGAGTGTGCATGAATTCAGAAGTGGGCCAATGTGCTGCTATCAGACGCTCTATTGACGAGCATACAGGGTGCTTCATATCTGAATGTTAACCTGGTCATTTACTCTGGCAGCGTGGGCCAAAGAAATGGGCCATTCTCCTTACCAGCTGAAGCCCTGAAATGGAGCTGTCCCTATTTCAAAAATGCCATAGCCCAGATAAAAGCACATTTGTGTCTGAATTTCCTTTATGTACAGTTGAGATATGAGTGCTTGCCTCATAACGGACAAGCATCTGTCATTGTACATCTCTCAGATGATTCTGGCTGCCAGGCCATTTGTCTCTACAAGCAGAATGGGAGCTCATCCATTTGAACTTCTATTTCAAGCCATGAGATTCTAAAGGGCATCAAGGGTATTTCTGACCAGTTAATGAAAATGAGGCTTGGATCCAGTTCATATAATCTCAGAAATTAGTTCCAATGTGTTTGTCACATTTCACTATCATTTCACACACCTAGATTTTAAACAGTAGTGGTAATTGGCCATAACAGCTTTGCTGGAGAGATGTTATGACTCTGCCATATCAAGCAGGCTGGATCGTACCTAATTGCAAACTCAGCCATGCCTGGATCACTGAAGTGTTCTTCAGCTCCAGTTAGCCGGTGCTGCTTCTGAACCAGTTCTAATTTGCAAAAATTATCGTGCAGATTTTTACTGATGATCATAAACCAAACAGTCTACTCACCTGCCATGAGCAATGGCAAGAAAGGGAAAAGGTGAGGGTGTGCATTATACAGGCAAGCTATTTATAGCTCCAAAGACATTAGCAGTGTACTAATAGCATCATTAGACTGGTTAGACTGGGGCCACCTTGTTATTCAGGTATTTGCATATGGGATGGATAATGACTATACTGTTTGGTCAGATGTGATGTATGTTACACAGTCAAACTACAAAAACATGACCAGCTGTACTGTTCTGGATAGCAATTTGGTTGGCCTCAGTAAGATTTGATAGAGTTCTCAATAGAATCAGAGGCTGAGTTTAGATGAGTGTGGTGATGCAATAAACAAGTATACCAAGTATACTCCTTCATGGCAACGATATTTCCTAATGTCAGTGGCCTTTTTAAGACAACCTACTCTGTCACACAGCAGAAAATTTTCAGGAATATTTTGAGGAAAATGATAAAGAGTTCAAGGTATTGACTTGGCCTCCAAATCCCAGCCCAACTAAGCATCTGTGAGATTTGCTATACAAACTGGTCCAATCCAGTTTGTGCTGAACATCACAACACACCTCTAGAGGTCTTGTGGAGCAAATGCCTTGGAGAATCAGAGCTTTTGGTGGCACGAGGAGCTACACAATATTGGGCAGGTGGTCTTAATTTTACGGATGAGTGGTGTAAATACAGCTTTTTCTTTTTTAAATCTTCAGGACAATGCAAATCAGCACACTTACTGCATACCAGTTCTTCACCTGCCCCAGCAAAGTTTATATGTAGGTTGAACATCAACATCTGTTCAAAGTAGGCAACTTGTCTTATAATTTATTTACAATAGGCTTTTAAACTCTTTACTCTGTTATGGTCCTAATCTGTTTTGACAGGAGATTTTATTCAGGCTTAAGTGACTCTTGCAGCACTGCACTTTAAGTTTTAAAATTGCAATACACGGGCAATATCAGCCACCTTTACTAATACTAGTGCTGTTTTATTTGACTCTTTAGTGTTATTTACTAGAATGTATTTTTTTAATTATACTTTTTTTTTTGGTTAACATTTTTTCAGCTTGGCAAAATGTCTATTTCTGCCAAATAATGAGACAATCTTACATTGATCACATGTTTTCTCAGTGCAGTTGTTATATTTATTTGAAATGGAAAGAACATGATCTAACAAAGGGGAAAAATTGTAGATTTTTCTTTAGTTTATCTGAAAAAAAATCCTCTTTAACCTAATAAAACACCTAAATGGGAGCAGAACTCATACATCTTTCACACATATTATTCTGTATTCACAAGACAATAAATGCTTACCATTTTGTGAGTGTGCTCGCATGTATGCTCAGGAGAAAGCACAATCTATTATATGTTTATGTGTTGTTGTGGTTGTTGTTCTTTGTATTGTGTATTTAAGGCCTGAGCTCTTAGTTGGCCTCCCTGCTAAAATAAAGGTTATCTGTCTGTCTGTTTTTCTGTCTGTCTGTCTGCCTATCAATCTATCTATCTATCTATCTGCCTAAATGTCAAGCAAGTCCATGAATTATGGAGAAGGCAGAAAAGCTAATGGCTTTGTAGGTTATTGCCCCTTCACTATAAAAAAGATGTTCCATTACAGTGGAATTCCCAGTGGATGAGAGCCTTTGCTCTTAAGACTGCCATTTCTCTACAAATAAGTCATAATTTAGCCAAAGTCTTTCATGTAACAATTGGTGCAAGAGTAAGTAAAAGAGTATAAAGGGTTACTCCCTCTCCCATATTCCCTTCATCCTAAGCCTTTCCTGTAGAACCAGTTTATAAAATGTTGGCACTGACGCCACTATAGATGATAAAAGAAACACCAATCTGAGCTAGTGACTTTTATGTGTAAACTTTGTGTGGAGAGAAGATCGAAGCCATCAATAATATAGTCACTACTAAGCAACCAACCACAGTTTTCCACTAGATCAAGACATGAGTTTTCCACATTAATAAGCTGAGAGCCTGAAAGGTAGCTCTGTTTTTTCTATTAATATTGTATAGAAGTCACAACTGGTTGCAAGCTTCATTGTTCATTAGCAATTAATTTGGCCCTCTCTAGCAACCTGTAGACTAAACATTGCCATTTTTCAAACCTATGAGTCTTTTTCTTCGTAATTTTTCCATCCTGTAACCACACAGCTAGAGCTGATATCATTGTCACTCAAAGGCCAAGTTTATTTTCCGAAATTCCTGGGGCTGGAGCACTACTAAGTTCAGGTACCGATGATGTATGATTAGTTCAGAATTACAAATGTAAATCCAACTTATCTCAAAAACACCAGATGGAGATCCACCCTATAAAACACAGGTTCTTATTGGATTCCATTATTTGCTAGTTACATTAACCTCATAGCTACCCCATAGCTAGAGTGCAAAAACTTCAGAGGCAAGAAAAATCACATTATTGACAAATGACCACATATAGAGGAAATTATTTTTAATTAATTTGTATCTATTTAAACTGGAAACTCTTTACAATTCGCATTGCTGTGTGCATTTCCACTGAAAGTTTAAACCACACATTGTGACTTGGAAATTATGAGGCATGATGTGATTCTGACTTATGTTGACAGTACTGCAAACTGTGATGTTGAGGCAAGCACGGTTGGGATGTCCGTGAAGATCCTGCAGGTAACGAGAAAAAGGAAACATAGAAAACCTAGACAGCTAAGTAAAAATGACTAGAATAGGAACTGAATAAATTTTACAAATTAAACTTAGAGCTTATAATAGAAACTGAACATTAGAAAACAATCCGGAACATCTAGGAAGACATGAGGAGCAACCAGAGAGAAGCGCAGGAATCCACATTGCAAAATAAATGACAATGCTGAGCAAAGGGGTGGAGATAAACAGACATAAAAGGGAAAACACTACCAATAAAAAAACTGAACATAGTGAAATAATTTTAACATAGTAATTAAAATTTACTATGTAAAAGTGAGGTTAAAACATTAAAGCCAAAACAAAGTATTATGAATTTGTTTTTACTGAATTTGACAAGCAGTGTACACTCAGCTATGATGTCAGCAGTTTACTAAAGTCTCCAGTTACCAAAATAGCATAACTATGTACTGCCTCTGAGAAACAATAGTGTGGCTGGGGAAATTGCGCACTTCTGCAAATGTTCACACAATCCCTAGAATAAGAGGCGGCCCCCTGTCCTCCATCCCGATAAATGAGCTCAAATTGGTCTGCCACAGGAATCATAATTGCAGAGTTTGCGAGCCTCTGCTCGACTCCACTTCCGCATTTCATCTCTTTCATTAGTAATATCCCTTAAGTGGACAAGCCTGGACTGCAGGATGTAATTGAGCACCCTCTCATGTGTCAGAATTTGCTGGATTGACAGTCGCTGGCCTGGCAGAGACATCACTGCACCCTGATACTCCAGGGCTCACATTAACTCACCAGAGAGCTTGGGTTGAAAACGCCTTTATGGCAGATCAGGGCTTCCAGTCTCTTGCATTTAGCATGCAGCCTGACAGGCAGGAGCCAAAGCGACAGCTTAATTTCACGATTTAAAGGAAAGAGAGAAGGGCGTATTTGTGAGTTGCAGACACCTTCACTCCCACAAGCTGAAGAAAAATCAACTGGGTTCTAAACAGCACGTTTTATCAGAAAAATTATGCTTCTCTACATTTTAGGACCAATGACTACTAACGGCTTTAAGACAACCTGTTATGAGCTATTTTTGATTCTGATTCTGATTTTGATTCTGATAATTACAAATACTCTTGGGGAAAGGTGATCATTTGAACAGCTACCGCTTCCATTTTATGTCTTAAACGTGACCTTGCAAGAAAACACTTCCTCCTCAGTTTCTGATTTCCTTTCAAGCAGTGTCCCTATTTAAGGCTTATCTCGGAGCTCTCAACCTACAACAATGACAAAATGATGAGCACCAGTAGTATTTGGCCTATTGCATGTCACCCATGAAAAATTACACACTGCAAAAGGAAATTGCCACAGTAGAAAGGTTGGAGAATCAATGTGACTTCTCTCTATCTTTTATACTTTCTTACAATGTACTGGCTTCAGAAAGGCAACGTTTGCAGTAGAGCTGGAAAAAAATATACAACATTGACAATGTCAACAATAAACAATTGTCAACAAGTATTTTCCACGAAGAGGCATACAACCTAATGCAAATTAATGATTTAGTCCAAAAAGGGCAGCAGTTCACATATAGGATCATTACCTTGTGAACACATAGCAAAAGAAAAAGAACTATGGTTGAAAACTCGAAAAAGAAAGTCTGGGAGCATATTTAAAACAAATTGTGTACATATAACATAGGCAAGACTGATTTAGCTTTCACCTGAAGTACAATGTCATCCTTCACCACCTGACAAGGACACATCTTCGTGTTGATTCTGAAGCTGCAGAATGGTCAGTAAATGTTAGCTTCCCCTGCACACCAGTGTTCTGATGGCCCAAGTACTGCTATTTCCCTGAGGACATGAAATTCACCACCTAAGTTACTCTTGCAAGAAGCTCTAAAAACTCATCCTGGAAACCTATTTGCACATGGCTTATCTAAAAAAAAGTATTTTAAGCTACATATGTATTATCAGTTGTTTCAGCTATTGTCTACAGTAGCTCAAATGTATGCTTTTTCCTCATTGGTAACTCTTCATTAAAAATCGCTTGGTTTGTCAAAACATTGCAAGACAAAATAATTTGTGAAGAAACATAATGTTAATAAAGTTATCTGTATTTACTTTTGTTTTATTGAAATGCCAGACATTTCTTCTCATAGCCCTTTACTTTTTTTTTTTTTTTTTTTGTCGTGTCCAGCAACTTAGCACGCAGAATGTGAAGCTGGGTGCCATGATGTGCCAGACACCTTTGATTTGCCAAGGGGGGTATGACAGTATAAACCCCTCTTGTTATCTGAACTTTCAATTTTATTTATACAGATAGAAAGAAGTTTGAAGTGAACAG
>JBBJLS010000002.1:1718897-1732524 GCA_037577275.1 Bryconaethiops microstoma
CATAGACTATCACTCATTCTCAGGCATACACATCCATGCACACACATGCACACAACCATGCACACGCCCATGCACACATCTTCTCATAGCCCTTTACTGTTACAGGCCAATTAGGCTGATTTGCTGATTGTCAATTGCACTATCAATATAACCTTATAAATTAATTAACTAACTAATTAAATAATTAAATAACACCTACCTCCTGAGGTAAACAATATATAGGACAGTGGTACTTCCCATATCAGGACTGAGAGCTACTGGTCCACATCAAAATAAAAATAAATAAATAAAAAAATCCTGTAACTGACAGTTTTATTAGTTTAAGGTTATAAGATCGGGCCTGTTTTACAATCTGTTTCATCCATACATGGCCTTAAATGGTAAACAAAGCATTCTATAGATTACACACAGTAATCCCCCTTGAACTTGTATCAGATCTGAATTGCCTGACACAAGCAGTTTCCCAGTGGCAGAGATAGGCAAATAAAAAAGAATTATTAGCCCTTCATCCATGTATACCACAATATTGAAACCACAAATAATAAATTTGATTATCTCATCACAATGGCACATGTCAAGGGGTAGAATATTTTAGGAAGCAAATGAACAGTCTGTTTTTGAAGTTGATCGGTGAAAACAGAAACCTTGGGTGAGCATAATGATCTGAATATAGGGATGCAGTGGTTAGTATCTATCAAAATTGTTCTAATGAAGAACACCCAGCGTCATGTGTACTGTTTTCCTTGGAAAGAAATGGCTCCAGGATGCACTATAGCAAGAAGGCAAGTTGGCTGAGGCAATGTGATGCTCTGAGCAATGGCATTTATGGCTTACATGAACACTGTTGCAGCCAAAGTACACCCCTTCATGGTTACAAAGTACACACTTTCATGGTTACAAAGTACACCCCTTCATGGCCCTCATGGCAGTGACTTCTTTCACCAGGATAAAGCGCTCTGCTACACTCAAACATTGTTCAGAAATTGTTTAAGGGACATGACTAAGAGCTGTTGACTTAGCCTCCAAATTTCCCAAATTTCAATTTGACTGAGCCTGTGTGGGATTTCCAATAGAAGGAGGTCCCACCTCGCAACTTAAAAGATCTGCTGCTAATATCTTGGTGCCAGATACCACCGCACCTTCAGAGGTCTTATGGAGACCATGACTATCTGTGTCAGCACAGTGTTGTACGCCAGAGAGCTCCAGTGGCAGTCTTGTGGTTTTAATTTTATGACTCATTGGTGTATGGAGCTTTGTTAGATCTATATTCTGCAAGTACCTTGTTTTCAGGAAGCCCAGAAAACTGGGCCTGCTGCAGTGTCTACTTCCATCTTCTCAGTCTGTACTCTTATAGAAATCTTACACAATTTCTCTCTTACACCAAATGTTGTGGCTCAACCAAGACATTTGGACAAAAGTACCATGCATGACTAAAAGCAGCAGTATAAGTCCTCTTGAAGCCTAAATTTTGTCTGTGCTTTTGTCCTGTTATAGATGTACAATCTAGCATAAAAGAAAATCAATCTGAGAATATTTACCAACCCAACTGTGTGATTATTTAGCATGCTATTAACATAATGGCCGTTCTTGTCAGCTACATTAAACTCACAGGTCAAATGCCAAACTACTCACTCACTCACTCTCTGTAACTGCTTAATCCTCACTAGGGTGGCAGGTACCCAGAAACTACCCCGGGGGCAATGGGTGTCAAGGTAAAGTGTAACATGTAAAACTACATCCCCCCTCTCTCAACCATCACTTTAAGTTAGGATTATTTATCTTTTAATTTGGAGCTGTATATTCACATTTAACTGTTAAAATGTTAATATAATAATTAAGACTTGGGTCTTACAACACATCATAATGCAAAAGGGGGGCAATAAAAAGTGAATGTAATGTTTTACATTTATTTTTCCACCATGTAGTTGCCATCCTCAAATAGAGTACCATCGTCACGAATAATAGAAATCGCCAAATCCGAGTCACCTGTCAATTAAAGTACCAAGCCTACCTACAGACTGTCAAAAATGTAACCTAGTTATGTGAAGCCAGTAAATAAAACATTTAAAGCTGTGACATCCTACACAATGGTACATGTATAATATAATATAAATATAATATAAATAACTGTACTGGCTACTGAACTAATATCGCTATAATGTCAAAACCCTTAACAACTGAAACTAAGGGAACAGTACAGATTTTCAGCTGAATTGCATTATCATTGGATTTTTGTCTAATGGAAATGAGACTCCTTCAGATTTGTCTGAGTCATCAATCATCTCCAAATGGGCAAAAAACACTGCAGGAGATTAACAAACAGCTTCAAACAATGTTTTTAAATAAAAGACATAATTAGGTATTGGACAACACTTGATTATACTCATACATATCCTCAAATATGTGTACTGGGATCATTCCTAAAAAATAAAATATCCCAATTCTTTGTAGGTTGTATTAATTGGAAATCTTTTCACATTATTGGCTGTAACTACAAATGAAGGTGCAATGATGTTTGAGTCTGGTGACTTGGGAAGACAATGCAGACATTTAACTTCATACTGATGTTCATAAAAGCAGTCTTGAATTTGACTGTGTGTGAGTTTGTGTCTGGCATAAGTTACTAGATTTATAAAACTCAAGGCTAACATCAAGAAGTTACAGAAATATTGATTACATTTTGTGGTGTTCTCTGGGTTTTATTGCATTTAGAAGTTATCCTGTCACTAAACCATGTCCATAGGTAAGAGTCAATGAGCTTTGATTCTTGATTTCAATATCACTATTTCACTCAAACCTCTTTGCCTTAAGTTGCTATACAAACTCCCATGTCAAATGCTGCTTGGTATGTATCATATACTGTCAAGTTAGTTCCTTCAAATGTAAAATCTGGTGGTATTTTTTATTTTGTTCAATCCATGGATAGTAGTTGAACATGTCATCAACCAAAATGATGCCCTATATTCTATTTTATTCTATTCTATTTTTAATTCTACCAAATGAATCTGATAATTGTACTTCTTACAATTGTTAAATAAAAAAACATTTTACAATTATTTTTGCTTCCTTATTTGCATGACATGAATTCAATTTAACTGTGTAACACTACCATGATTTTAAAAAATTAGAGGGCGAGTGAAAATCCATTATAAAGATCATGAGGGGAATGCTCAATTAAATATTAAATATTCAAGAGATTAAAGTCTTTAAATTGCTAATGCAGAGGATATGAAGTCTGCTCTGAAGATCAGTGTATTGGTGTACATTCAATAAAGATGAAAAGTGATGAGTAGAGGCATCATCCAGGCCCTTTTAAATTCATGAGCAAATGAGCAGCAATATTTTGTTTTGGCAGCAAAACATTGAATGCGTAGTTAAACTATGACTATGTGGTTAAAGTACAGAATTTCAGCTTTATTTCAGGTGTATCCGCATACATACTATGTGAATCATTCTGGATTTATATGATATTTTCATTCAGCATGTTAGGGAATCATAATGAAAATCTAAATCATTTATCATGTTTTTTATTTGGTTGCTCATTCTTGATCCTGTATCATATTTGTGATCCATTTAATAGTTTCTCTTCTTAACTAAAAGCACCCTTTCAGCCTCATGAAGGCCTGCTTAGCTAACACTCATAAATCTTTAGTTTTTAAAAGACCACACAACAGACTTTTGATGCAAATTATGAGCTATTGTGAGCTCAGTGAGCATGGGTCAGCTGCTCTTTACAAACAGCACTGACCACTATCATCATTATCATCATTTTCAGTCGCTAGGTACTGCAGTTAATTATGATCAACGAGGAGCAGGGAGCTGAAAACAGGACTCAGCTGGGGTTGCTGAGGTCAACGGAGCTTGATGAATGGCAGACTGCACTCTGTAGAGATATTTAATAGCGAACCAGTTTCTTTCCTCTCCGTTTAGCCCTTCTCCCTACCATTAGGCAGAATGAAAGGTGTCAGTGTTTGTTTACATACCACAGACGAGGCTCACCCTCCTCCTCCTCACCGCTTAAAATGTCATTCGTTTTGGTATTGCACAAGGCTGGAGCTCAACGAAATTGAAAAGCATCAAATTGCTCCCTGATCATTGTGTTTGTAACAACATCATTGTGGAAACTGGGCTCATTGCAACAAGATTGCAAAAGCTCTGAGGTGGCACAGCAACAGAAAAACGCTCTGTGTGAGTGTGAGGTCATGTAAATAAACATTATTTCATAGTTTCTCTTGTAAGACACAAAGAAATGCTCCAAAAAGTTGTAGTATAATCTGATGTGGAAGTATTCACGCAGAATGCTTTAATGCAATAGGAACCAACCATGGTTCTTAGGTAACCTTTTCTTGCATGCTTTAGTCTTCTCCTTGCTCTAATACACCTGCTTCAAGTAATCAGTTAATTAACAAGGCTTTATGCACTTAGGGGGGTGTGGCAGAGCAGTAAAAACACTAAAGTGTGCAGAACAGTGGTGCTCCAGAACTACAGCTGCACTGCAAAAAATGATATCTTGGCATCTTAAATCAGGTCATTCCTCAGTATAACTCAGTATGAAATTTCATTCTACAGGTGCACGGTTTAAAGCTTAACAGTATCTCATTGCTTAGGATGAAAAGTACAATATACAACAAATACACAGAACAGTAAATACACGACACTAACTAGACCAGTTATGAAAAATTGGCTCCCAAGTGGCGCAATTCTTCAAGTATTGATTCTGTTATCAGGAGTTTGCAAGTGCCATGGACACGGTATTGGGATGATGACTGGCCATAAACTGTGAGGAGAGAATCACGCTGTTGACACTTCAGAAACACCGTTACCAGGTTAAAATATATAATGGAAAATTAAAGCATGCTACAACTTCCATGACATCGTGGTACGGTTTAAGTACAGCATGGTTCCTGCATGCCTATGGAATAGTGCATCTAGTCAACACAGGTTACTGGATGTAACAGAATTGTCAGTCAGCATTCTCCTTCAAGCATGCTGCACTGTTCAGCGACACTGAATTAGGAGAGGCTGACTTTATACGACTAGTGTAAGCAGTGCTTGCCTTCACCTTCCCAGTGTTGATCATGTCACGTGATCAGGAAGGGGTCCTAGCTAGCGGGTGGATTTGGAGATGACTTCAATCTAATGGTCTTCAAGCCAAAATCTAAACCTAATTCTAACCCTAACACTAATGTTGTCAATAATCAATTTAACCAGGTAGTTTGTAAAGGATCTGTAGATGATATGTAGAAGACTTAGTTATGTATTTACAAAAATATTTCCATGAGACCATCTACTGAAAACTTCTAAAGGGAACCAAATATACTTTGTCAATGGTATCACTCCAAATAACCCCTTTTGGCAACTTTCTTTTTAAAAGTGTAGGCAGATGTAAGTAAACACATCCATCTTTTCTAATATGATGAAGCACTCTATTCTTAAACATTTTTTAATTTCTCCTTTATGTCCCAGATCATGAACCACTGTGCGACTGTCTCACCTTCAGTTCTCTCTGTGTGAGGAGAAGTGGGAGAGGGCAGTCTCTGGAGGTGTTGGGGCATTGATGTGAGGAGCCAGCAAAGATGATACTAATTGCTGAATCAGAGCAGGTCTTCTGTCCTGCTGGAGGGGTGATAATTGGGATGGGGAGCTTACTGACAGGGCAGTGCCAAGGTCATGATAAGCAAGAAATGGACAGAGATGGAATGAGAACATGGTAGAAGTTCTCATGGTAGAAGAAGAGAGTGTCTACCACTCAGAAACAATAAATAGAAATTGCTTTTACACTCTCAAACATTAAAGTACTAGTCAGACCAAAATAAATTCAATGTGCATTATCTGTAAAGACCTACAAGTTCTCATTGTGAGATTAACAACCAAATAAACCTCATCTGAAAAATTTCCTACATTCATATATTTAACAGGGTGGCACAGTGACAACGAGTATAGCTGTTGCCTTACAGCAAGAAGGTCTGGGGTTTCTGACCACCCAAGCTACCCTGGTTAAGGATTAGGGGCTTGGAGAATAAATGAATATCTGTAATGATGACTGAGAAAAGTTTGTATTTAGGTCCATGGTAACTGACTGAATAAACTGGGAGGCAGTGAAGGCAAGGCTAGAATGATCTTATTAAAAAAGCAAAACAAAACCCAAACTGGAATCCAAAACAGCTAACCAAAATAAACTAGAAATCCAGATACTAGAAATCCAGATATATCAAAAAGGACAAGAATAAGGGAGTCAACGATGCATGACGGAGACAAGGATGAACAAAGGAGTATATGCATACACAGACACAGAACAAAGAAACGGTTGGACAAGATTACAGTGGGAGGGAAAATAAACTGACACCAAGTGAGGGTCAAGACATAATCAACAAGGAAGGAAAACAGACAAGGACCAGGGCACGACACAGCAGGATGTTCCAATATTTGTCTTACTAAACATGTCTGTTAGTCTGTCTAAACACTTTTCAGCAACTTTTACACACTCTTAATCCCCTTTTAACCCTTTTAACTTATTAAAACCTTCCCCAAAAGAAAACAGTTCAGCATGTTGAATCGGGGCTTTCTCTGTGTTAGCATGTTTTCTGTCAGTGTATAAAAGAAACAAAATCTTGCTCTTACTTATGGGTGCACTTTGATACTGATAACTGAATTATTTTATCAGAGGTAAAATAAAGTGACGTGGAGTGTGAAGTATGTATTTCTGTGTAAGAATATTGTCACATATTTTGTGCTTGGATAGATCATGCTCTTTACGTATTAAAATAAATGCAACAATGGCATGGTAAACAGTATACATACGAAAAAGAAATATCTGTTTTTGTTGCTTCAGGAAATGTAAATTTGCATTCAAAAAGCCCCTTTCACACTTAAAACTAAATACTTTTGCTGAAAATGGGTGTCATTCACACATGCAGCCCCCAAACCAGGGTTGCATGACTGACAGGTTGCATGACTGAAGGGCCAGTTTATAGCAATGGTTTGATTTTTTTTTCTCTCATAAAAAAGTTTTTGCACAGCAGTTTTTTTTTAGTTATATATTATTTTATTTTTTATTTTGTAATGCATCATCCTCTGATGTTTCCACTTGCAAAGTGCAACTTCTATTCTGAAGTCACAGTATTTTCCAGTAGTTCCCGAGGTGGTGTTCTGAGTCTTGTGGGGGTAAGTCACGGAATTTGACTACGGTTTGTGTTCACACTTACCCACTTCCTGTTTAATTCCAGCATGTGAAAGGGGATATAATGGTCTGGATGAACATATTTCCTCGTCAATCCCTCTAAATATCTCTGATTTCTAGCCATTTAACCCCACAGACACATGACAACCTTTGAAGATCATTAATTAGAAACACAATTCCAGCAAAACCTTTGAGAGGTTCATATCCTCCATTGCCCGCAAGGTTGCATTTTGTCACAGCCATGCACAGCAGCTTCTCACTGACAGAGAGTGAAAATCTCCTGAGCCCGTTGGGTGTATGCATTGAGGGGTGCAATGCCAGCAACCCTTCATCTGTAGGTCTGCCTCAGAGTTCACGCTCCCTGTATTTTGTCACCGCGTCTTTAGACGCGCCTGTCAGGAAGTGGGTGTGAATGGAAAAGAATATGAGCTTTGAGTGGTGGGAGGTTTATCTCTGCCGGGCTGCCAGGTTGCCACATGATGTCTGCTGAAAATAAAGCGAGCCGTAGGCAAAGCAGTCTTCAGACGAACCATGTGTTACATTAGGCCCTGAGGGGTGGTGAGAAATAACTGTGTCTCTGAGTTTGTGTGCCATGTGCCTGTGCATGGGTTTGAGTTTAAAAGAAAACAGGAGACAAAAATGTGGCGATTTACGCACAAACAGGCTCCGGGGAAGAGTCCCTCCTCATCGTACAGCTTTTGTTGCATTGATGTGCATTCCATTTGCGTAGCCCAAGGCAGAAATCACCGTAACTCTGGTGGGCAACCTGCCTAAAGGATAGCTGGGAGGATCAAAGCGGCTTTCACTCCATCCTCCTCCTGAAGGAGCAAGCATGAGTCATCTAAGATGATGATAAGATGAAGTTCAGTGTGGTCTTTTTCAGGAGAAGGAGAGGAGAGGAGGAGAGCAAGAGAAACGGAGGGAAAGGTGCAAAGGTGTCCCAGCACCTGTCAGCTTTAATTGGGCCTCTTATGCTGTCAAACACTGGCTGCAGGCTCCAGATGATATGGTCTTATCAACTCTGCTCAACCTTCGGCCTGCAGCTATTAGAGATGATCAATTACAGCACATAACACACACACTAAAATCGCCTAGCAGCCAGTCCTTAATATGGCGTGCGGATCCATGTGTCTCATTCAATTTGTCTGCAGATGTAGAAATACAGATGATGGCCCAAGTTGATGATGAGTTTGCAACCTCAATCAGATGTACTGAGCCAAGATCATGTTCTGGGCCATAAGCAAATTTTTCTCAAGGCAGGCAGGTCAGATGCAATTGCATATTTGGCTTTTTTTTAAACCAATTCATTAGTTACCTATACAAACTTATTTTGTGCAGTACACCTGTAGTACACCTGTCTTCCATGCAATTTAGCAAAACATGGGCGGTGCAAATGTTGGCACTCAAATGAATCCAGAGGTTTGCAGAATGCCTCCTTAAATAAGGTTTCTTACAAAATCACATAAAAGGACCAATGTCAAATCAAAATGTCCTCACATTTCTGATGTAGCATAGAAACTGCCATAAGTAGTCAGAAAGTAAGATGCAAAAACATTTATATTTACTGTAACATTTACTGTTTTTTTTTTACTTAATTAAGTGGTTCTTGCCATAATGTGGAGTAGAACCGTAGTGGAATACACAAATATATATATATATGTGTGTGTGTGTGTGTGTGTGTGTGTGTGTGTGTGTGTGTATATATATATATATATATATATATATATATATACATATTCTACTACATATATCAGTCTGTTTAATGTTAAGGGATAAAGAGAGATTGGAAAATGGTCACATGCAAATGAATTGAAAACCCACACAAAAACAAAAAATTGAACAACCCATACAAATGTCATAAGTGGAGTATTGGTGAGGTTATAAGAATACTTTCCTCCAAAAGATCAAACACAAAAACACCTTTTTTTTAATTCAACTGGAAGCAGATTAAGCCATGTCCAGAACTAAACAGGAGTTTCTATTGACAGTTTAATTTAGGCTGACCATACTAGTTTTCTCTATTTTTTAAATATCCCCTATTCTCTAGAGTCTTCTCCACTTCCTCACTGATGTCCTTTAAATGGTCTGAAAGGGATCTCTTAGGAACACCCGGCTCATCTAGTGGCACCAGTCCTGTCCCAGGAGAAAGCTCAGCCAAAGCCTGTCACTGTGCTTCTCTCACTCCCATAAATCTTCCCACATCCCAGCCTTGTGTTATTCTGCCAAGGAGAATTAGGGGCTGCAACACAAAAAGCTATGACATGGAGATGGAGCGCAAACTTGAGTCATGTAGAATGTCAGGGCACAGAGGACGCTAGGGCTCATGCAGGGGAGAGTCTCTCAGAGCATAAAAGGGACAAAAAGGATGTCAGTGATTTTCGAAAGAAACGCTGCTAATGAGGTACAAATTGGAGGGTACGGTCACAGCTCCAAGATGGTAGCTGCAGGTAGTCGTTACTGCAAGTAAGGTAATGGATGGGCTTCCTACACCGCCAGACAGGGTTTCCAAACTAGGGAAGTAAATATTACGCCCATTGTCAAGGAGATTTATGAATGAAGTGCCAGTCTGATGCATATTTACTTTAATCTCCAGTTGTCCTCATCAATCAGCCATCAGGCCAAAGAGCAAGTGATGCCTACGGCTGCATTGGAAAACTGATGCTTCTCATCATACAGCAGGCAAAAGTTCACCCATTTAGCCTCATGAGATTCACTTGAGACCTCTCTCACTCCAGAGTAAGACAGATGATCAATGTGCATTCTTCCATGTGGCTGAAAAGGAACAAATCTGAACTCTTAGAATGCAATTGGCATGGATCCATGACGTCAAGGTGCCAGACATTCTGCTGAGCTTTATTTGGTGTTTCTGTGTCATTGTAATTAAAAAAATATGTAATAACCGCTGCTGAGGTTTTTAAAATGACATCACAGGCAAACGCCTATCAAGAACAAAAAAGCCCAAATTTCTTTTATTTTAGCCTTCAGAAACAAATGGAAAAAAGCACAAGATCTTTGAACCCAGGAGAACTTTCAGGAAAGTCTCCACTCACAAGTGGATGTGGAAAACCCGCAGAGGGAGGTGGGGAGAGCGGCCAAGCAGCGGTGAAGGAACAGCAAACACAGAGGTAAGACATTTGGGGCAGCTGGTGGCCTAGTGGTTAGGATGTTCGCCCCCTGATCAGAAAGTCATAGGTTTGAATCCCAAGACTGCTAGTGGTACCTTGGAGGTACTCTTGAGCAAGGTACCCTCACTGTGTTCCTGGCTGCCTGCTGCTTTACTTGGTGAATGGGTTCAATGCAGAGGAAGAATTTCATGTTGCACACATTGTGTGCTGTGGTGTGTTCACGTATGACAGAATGTCATTATGCACTAACAATTGGTTTCACATCCCATTGGAGCGATACTCAGATCAAACAAATGAAGCATGTTCATTTCTGTCCCCTGTTTTGTAATCCTTATATCTCGGGGGTAGCAGAAGGGCAGAGAGAATGCAGACGGACAATGGCTGCCAAACCCGCACCTGACTCTATTTTCAGGGATGCAGGCCTACAGATGGGCTGGATCCTGGCATTCCTAGTGGCTGAGTCATTATGAAAGTGAATTAAACTAATGCATCTGTCTGGTCCCTGTCCTTTCCCAACACTATTTATTGGTATGATCTACGTCCATAGCTCTTCCAGTGTCATGGCGCCATCCCTCCTTTTGGTTCTTGTTTTACTTCTCCCTCCTTCACAAGGTTATTTAAGGTTATGGCATGAAATACCTCAGCCAGCAAAGTGTCCTTTTACATGGCTGGAGAAACAAAGTGTACTTACTCGGTGGTCCACATTTCTTTGTAGTCTGTATTGAAACAAAATTGCCTTTTATCTGTATCCATTATCGTTTTTTTTTTAGTTGGCACAAGAAACATTGAGCCATCTCTATGATTTACAGTTTGGCCAGATGTATTCCTTTCTCTGTAATCATGGAAAGTGAAACATATTTTTATGGCCCCTCCCTTTAGCATTCTGAGCTATGATGTCCTCCAAGAGAGCAGAAATTGCATTCTCATTGCCTCAGCATTGCACGTTTGCGAGTGGACAGGCACTCTTTAGCCTACATCAGTGAGTCTTGGGTATACGTGGTGATGGCAGCTCTGTAAGGAGGAGGGTACTGAAAAGTGTAACACAAGCCAAACAGTCCCTGATCACTGCATATGCACCTAAAGCGCTATTGGAGCTGGATTTGTTTTACCTGGGGAGGTGCTGTAATTCAAGCAATTATTGATGACTTGATCTGTCATCTTAATGAACAATCAGCGTGTGTAGTTTTTGCAGTCGAAAACTGAAAAAGTTATTTTAATCAAGTATAAGTTTGCAGTGTGTGTGTTGTTACAGTCTGAAAGTAATAACTGTGGAGGGATTTTAATCCAGTATCCGGTGTGTGTACTTTTTAGTAATAATTGTCAGGTGAATGGCCTTCTGTAATTAATAGAATTGGTCCTGTTCCATGCCACATCATCTTAATGAATTAATAAAACCTGCTAAGAGACATGATTGTTATTGTTACTGAGTCTGGCGTCTGGCCCATAGTACTGACGTAAACATCTAGAAAAAGATCTTTAAATCTGGATTGTCGGTGAAAACATTCATCATTAATTGCACAGCACCTCCTCTGATGAAAAATAACTCAAATAGTGCTTAACACACTCAGAAAAGGCTTGTGAACCCTTAGAACATGAACAGAAGTGCAACAAATGGTAAACTGTCGGCACACAACAAATCAGCACCATATATGGAAGTTCCCCCAGTTTGTATTGATGCTCAGGTGTCAGACATCATGCTGAGCTTTATTTGGTGTTTATCACATCGTTATAGTAATTAAAATTAACTTGTGATAGAAATAACCACTACTGGGGATTTAAAAATACTGTCATACACAAATGCCCATAAAGAACAAAAATGCCCAAGTTTCTTTTATTTTAGGTCTTAGAAACCCAGGAAAACTTTCAGGATAGTCTCTGCCCACAAGTGGGTAGGGAAAACTCGCAGAGGGAGCGGGTCCAGAGAGCGACCAAACGGCAGTGTGCCGAGCCAAAAAGCAGCAAATGGCAAACACGTAGGAGAACAAACACCGGTTTTATACTGTTTTACACCTTTTTACCTAATATACAAGAGTTACAAGAGTTAATGAGCTGATTAGAATTAGGTTTGTTGGAGTAGAGAACATGCTAGAGATTCTCTAGGATCAGGTTTTCGAAAAGCTGCTGTGTAACAGTAATGTCCCAAGAGAGGCATATAATAAGTAGCTTTTGCATTTTCAAATGAATAAGTGCAGAAGACAATCCCTTGCCATTAGTAATACAGGTGTGGATGGTTGAAATGGAGCCTGTTTTTAAAGTGATGCTATAAAAAGTCTCATGACAAAACATGGCATTCTTTGATCATGTGCTAATTTTCTTTTCATTACAGTGGCTTTCTTTTATTTTTATTAGTTCTTCATTAGTCTCGTCATTCTTCAGCCTTTTCTGCTGTCTTAATTACATGTTGTGTATTTACCATAAAATTGTGCATACATTATTATAATGTATGAATCATGTTTGCAGCACAAAGGTAACAGATTAGCAGTGCCTAAGAGGAACAAAGGGCACAACACAGATCCAGTGTAATTACCGCACTGGATTAAGAGTTTTAAATGAAAGCATGAGAGACCTACGGAGGCTCTTTGATGTCAGGCCGCCAAAAATCTCATTATGACTGCAATCTCAGGTTCAAGAAGGCCATGCTTCAAGGAATATCCATTTGGACATGTGCACAGGAACATATGCTAGTAAGCACCATCTACACCACCATTGCTGCTGGCAGGATGCACCATTTGTCTGGAGTGTGTTTCCAAACAATTACAAACAAAGCAGAATCAAAGCTATCCCTAAACCCCCCACCCCCCGAGCTCCTCATGCATATGCCTCCCAGAATAAGGCCACAAAAGATCCAAAAATAGGAAAAAGAGAAGGACGCATCAGAGTTCAGACAGGGACTTGAGTGGGAACCCTGAGGAGACCCTGAAGTGCTGAAGAATTTTTTGTCTTCCTTCACAAACATCTGTTGTTAAATAACACCTGTTTGTGCCACATCCGTAAATTACAACACTGGCAATGGCAAGCAATGTATTTTTTCAGGAACAAGAATTCCACCTCTGGTAACGCTGCTCACATAATTTAGGTAACACTTGTTATGGCTGATTCTTGTACAGTAATCCCTCAGTTTTATGTGGATCAGGAGTCGCAGATTCAGTCACGTGCAGATTTTTTTCTCAGAACCCAACTCTCCACAATAACGCAGAAACTGCAAATATTCTCGCATTTATTTTGCTTTTTTTGTGGCAATATGTTTTTTTTTTACGCATTTTAGTTCTAAATTATTAAAAATATATAATTTACTAATAACATAAATAGTAATCCAAATATA
>JBBJLS010000002.1:1767463-1783416 GCA_037577275.1 Bryconaethiops microstoma
TCACGGAGGGTATAAGTATGTGAAGAGCAGGTAGGCATGCACACAGACATTGAGACCATTCTCAACGACGTGTCGACTGATGCTCAGTATCGTGAGTGATACAGGGGTTTGTCCTCTCTCTCTCTCTCTACCCTCTCTGTGTGCGTGTGAGAACGAGGGTTCCTTTGGTGGGAACCCTTACTCCGTGTTGGAGCGTTCTCATAGTAAAGTGTGTGGGCTACCTGCTCTCTCGTGTATATCTGCGACTGGGCCCTTCCCTCACGCTACACCTGGTCTCTACAGTAGCACACCGTTCTCGTCCCTGACAGAACGCCAGCTAAAGGAACATGCAGTAACAGAGTAAAGGGTAACTGGATGGTGATAATGAAAACATAAGGAACTTTACAGAAACTATAACTTTTAATAAAGGAAAGCCAGAAATCAAAGATGCCGTTGCCCATTTACCCTTTTTCACAGCTGTGGAATGGAATTGCTTATGGTTGAGGGGCCCTCAGTTGAACTCTGCATTTTTTCTTTAGTAACATTGATAGAATGTGTTTGTGGAAATTTGTATTATTTACAGAGCATGAATTGGATTTTCATCTTTGTGGGTGAGCAGGCATGTCAACATTTGTGTTTTTGCGATATTAAGAAAGCAACACTGTGCCTTTTATCTGGGCTTAGCCATCTTTGTGGAGAGGTGTGAATTACAGCAGGGTGGTTTTCACCTCTCATTGGTGGCTGAAGTCACAACATTTCACACACAGAGAGCCAACAGTGCTCTAGTCAATCAGATGATAGAGTTACAGGAAAAATGTATTTCATTATACTGATTCAAAAGTCAAGTTCAATTATGCTGATGAAATGGCCACTAGGGGGCCTGCAAAATAGGGCTAATGGCAGCATGAATTGCATGAAATCTACATCAACCAGAATATACCTTTATCTGCTCCTAATAGAGTTGATGAAGAATAATTATAATACAAAGCATATTTAATATACAGAAAAGGTCTTCCAATCTTTTATATTCTAGTCCTGGATTTTGTGCGCAACCAATGCATATGATGTTTATGTGGCCATTCAGTTACAACTACTAGTAAGTTGCAAATCCAACACCAGAAGGTTTAAATTCGAAGATCTCTGGTATAAACATATACTATGTTAGAGAAATGGTATGTCATAGATAAATATATCAACTAGGACATTTATCACCAAGTGTTTTCAAAACATTGAAGGAAAACACAAAGACGCTATTCTCCATGAATAGAAGCAAGAATTGCATTGTGTCCATTGTAATTTGAAGAGCCCTGAATCATAACTATATTAATTATCGGAATCTCTTCACTTATAAAAGTCATGCATATTCAAAACAGAGTGCACAAAGAACTGAGTAACAAAATTCATTTTCTTTATATATTTAATATGATGGAAAATAAAAGGTCAGAGCTTAGTCAGTTTGGTTTAAAAATCCAAATGTACTGGAGTCATAACCTGACTCCCAAGTTCCAGCCCTCGGCCAATCAAACGAGAACCATGACTCACAACTTCATCTGGATTTTTATTCTCCCCTCTAGAAAACATCGTCTTTGCACTCACACTCAACACCGGCGGCATTCCTTAGACTGAAGCTTCAAACCAGCTAAAAAATGTCCACAAAATTTAACCTGACACCAAATGAAGGTCGCTGTCTGATGTCACCCCTGATGCCACGATCAGAGAAATGCCTTCGATAGGAATCACAGGCACATCACAGGCAAAGTGTGTCATGGGAGAGTGATTATGCAGGGGTCTACTGGCTGGGACTGGTTCAGATGTTGTTCGTTCTCGCTCAGTGACATGACATCTTTATAGAGGGACATTGTGTTAGAGTGCAAACACGCAACTGTTCATACACACAGTATCACAGGACCTGTCAGAGTGGGTGTCAATTCTGTAGAAGGGAGGAGGTGAATTTTTGTATATTACCAGCACAGACAATAGTAATTAATCAGAATCTGAATCAGAAACATTTACTGATCCCAGAGGAAATTGCTTATGTTCCAACTGCACAGACACATAGAGAGACAGAGACAAGGACAATATAAAAATATGAAGTTTAAATAAATCTAGTAAAAACTCAACATGAATTACACGATGCTACATACACAAATGCTGAGTATAAACACTATAGATAAGTAACTTACAGTTAAGTGAATTACTAGTAACACAAATGGTGGTTAGGAGTATGCTACTGCATGTAATAGAGATAAAAAAGTATATAAATAGTACTGACATAAGCATCGATATTTCACATGGTAAGACTATTGCACATAATGATTATGATAGCACCCAATAAGAAAACTGCATGATAATGCTCTGCGTATAATATTGCACATAATAATAATAATAATAATAATAATAATAATAATAATAATAATAATAATAATAATAATAATAGTTTAAACCCAGCAAGAACTTGAACAACAAAGTAGCATCAGATTACTGCACAGATTATTGTGTGGATGTGTGACAGAGGGAGGAGTCTGACGGCAGTAAGATAGAAGGATTTTCTGAGGCCTTTTTTAGAGCACTTTATGCTGGTGAGTCTGTGGCCAAAAGTACTTTTTAGTTCAGCCAAACACTGTGGAATTGGTGATCAGTATTGTCTGTGATGGACTTAATGTTCGCCTTTCAGCCACTAATCATACAGTACACAGGGACATTATAATTCTAGATTCGAGTTAATGTGTTGATAAAGTTGTCAATATTAAAAAATATGCCTTTTTATAGGTGCATTAACTGTAGATACATGTATATTCTCCAGGACCTCTCCTAGAAGTAACTGCTATCACTCAGAAACACTAGTTACTGCCAAACAGAAATATCTCAAAACACTCCCAAACCTTCACCAAGACTGGCTCTGAGTGCACCAACAGAGAGCAGCACTCATTAAGGCTACTTTTTTGCTGGCCTTGTCATTCCAAGGTTTTGTGACAGTCAAGACTAGGCTTTTATGCACCCATGAAATGTTGAAGGCTGTAAAAGAGCACTGCACTGCTGTTCTGGAGCTGGTAAATGACTCAAATGTCAAACGTCTTGATCAAAGTTCCCTCAAGCACCAAGCATTTGTCTCACTAACCGACATCTGACCTTTAAGGTAAGGTAACACTCTGGTTCTTGATGTGCTGCCAAGAGTCATTGTGTCACCAAAGGTTAGCCTGGTTTAGTTTTTAAGCCTCTTTGTCTATTAAACCTTGTCAGTGAACCAAATTCAGTTTCAAGTTTAGTTTGTTCTTTTTCACAGCAGTCATAAAATGCAATTTCTTGTTGTCTCTCAGTTAAACTACAAATTTTGCATCAATATCATTGATGGTGTGAAATGTGTATTATTTATAACACCAAAAGCTAAGGAGATGTGTGTCTTTGCAGGTGCAAGCAAGTTAACATTAAAGTTTTTTACCACAAATTTGTTTGTGAGGACATTCTTTATAGTGGTGATGATAGGAGCTCATGGGCGCTGGAACCATTCTAGCACTTTTCAAAATCATTAGTTTCTTTCCCCCGACTTCCCCCGAGACTTTGCACATGTGCACCAACACTCCCCCCCAAGACATAGACTGATGCGCCTCCCCCACATTAAAAATGCTTCCGGCGCCCCTGTAGGAACAGAGGGGATGCAATGTCTACAGTGCAAATCTAGTGTAGTCATTTTATTTGCAAACTAAAGAAAATCTTACAATGTCTTCTGACTTTTTAAATGCAATCCTTCTAATGGTAAAATAGTCAGAAATAGTCAAGTGTTTCCTCTACTCTACCCCCCACCCCCCCTTTCGTCCTCATTGTTCAGTAGCAGCTCAACACAGAGACACAACACACCAATCAGATATAACATTAAATCCACTGACAGGTGAAAAAAATAACATTGATTATCAGTTTACAATGGAACCTGTCAAGGGGTGAGATATATTAGGCGGTAAGTGAACACAGGGAAAATGGGTGAGTGACTTTTGAGGCCAAATGTTGGTGGTTTTGTGGAGTGTTTCTGTTCTGCAGGGGTTAGTACATGGGTGCCCGAACCATTATAGCAAACGGTTCGTCTCCCCACTTTTTTTTCCCGGACAACGGCAAGATTCTGCACGCACGCAACCCCGCCTTTTCCCCATGCTCCCCCTGCCCCAAAAAAGGACCGTGACTTTGCACATGGTAGCAGCCCATCCACCCCCCACAAAAGGATCGAGACTTTGCATGCGTGCAGCAACCCATCCAACACCACCCCCCACCCCCCCTGACATAGACCGATCCACACCCCCCCGCCAATTAAAATTGCTTCCGGCGCCCCTGGGTTTGTACATATTATAAGTGTTCCAACAAAAGACAAAGAGTGAACTGGTAACAGATTCGTAGAGACCCAAGGCTCATTGCTGTTTATGGGAGAGTGAGATTAATTTAATGCTAAAAAAATAAGTTAATCCTGTCTATGATACAAAGCCATCAGAGCGCACAGTGATTCCGTGCATATGGAGCTGAATTTAGTTGTGAACAATAGCGACTGTTCACAACTAAATTTGGCTACTGTGGTTAAATGAGCATCAGACATGGACCATGGAGCAGAGGAAGAAGCTGGCCTGGTCTGATGAATGCGGAAAGGTTCTGCCACTAACGGCTTGGTGCAGATACCACAGCACCTTCTGAGGTCTTGTGGAGTCCTGCCTTGATGGGGCAGAGCTGTTTTAGTGGCATGAAGGGGACCTACACAGTATTAAGTACATGGTTTTAATGTTTCGGCATGTTGGTGTATATTAAAAACAGACAGGCAACAATGTCTGATGAAAGATACAGGGAAAAGATATTTTATTTAACTGCATTACTTACCAGAGACCACAGAGTGGTGGTCTGAATTTAAGACAGGATAAGGCAGTTATTCAACTTTTTTTTTTAACTATGACTGGTTCTAAAATTAAATACTTTCATGATTAACTTGCCACAGCACAATTGACAGATGCTTTCTCAATTTAGTTAGTCAAGCACTCTAGTCTAATATGTAAATACAACAAAACTATTTAGATTTTATCCACTTTTTCTGTACTGTTCAAACTATGGAAACACTGTACAGTAGTGTTCATTATGCTACATGAGATCTGTTTAAACATTTGAGCACATGACATTAACCTATAAAGACATTAACCTATAAAGGTTTATTTCAACAAGCTTCCACTGTCATTACCCTTTCTGGGGTCAATCTGATGAAAGTAGCCTTTATGACAAATGACGCCTTTCAAAATAATCCTTCAAAATATAATATATGCTGCTCTTCAGCAAAGTGCTACCCCAAATACTTAGCTAAATGTGTAATCATTTAAGACAAAACACATTAAATAATGAAAGGGCTTGAACTCCTCTTAAGACTTTTCATTTTACCCAACCTACAACAAATTATAATACAGTGTAATTGATATGCTATTAATTCTATTACTTGCCAAGGAGAAACTCAAACTTCAACTTGGCAGTTTTTTAACTTCTTTAAACTCTGGCATCATCTGCATTTATTTTTGTCAGTCTATTGTACAAAATTCGTCCAACATAGAAGATATTTCTGTCATACTAGGTCTTTAATGTAAAGAACTGATTCTCCTGTTTAAAATGATTATAAGTTGTATTTGATATGTATTATATTTATATAAATAGACTTTTCTGGGTCGGTACACACTAGTACCAGGTTGTGAAGAGTTACTGTGAGTTAATGTGTGTGGTACTGCATGGTCACAATATACAGTAACAACGAGAGCAACTCTTTCAAATTTCTGGCAAGCCTTTAAAAGACTACACTGTAGCCTCATTCCACCGCCTTTTCCATATCCCCTTTAAAAGAAGTTTAGGAAGCCTGATAACCGATGACAGCCCCTTTGTGCAGCAGGACAAAGTTTAGTATTGTCCTTCAGATTTTCATTAGGTTAGAGATATAGTTGAACTTTTCAGGCAACAGCTGAAAGAGGAGGTGGGAGCTGATAATGAGGCTTCGGCTGATCAAAGGCTAATGTCTCCTCTCCTCTATCTCCTTGTTGTCACCACTGTTAAGACTCTGGCCTTTCTCTGTGCGGGTCCACACACACAACTTCACACTGCTCTGTCTCTAGGAATACAGCCTTCACAGGGAACAAGGCTCATTTGTCAAACACAGTTAGCAGCTCCCTGGCAAATGTTGTACCCTTTTATCTTTGTTCAAAAGACGATTGTTGCTACACTTCCATATTTGAGCTGTCATGGCATCATATTTCTAAACACCATTGAGCCATAACATTAAAACCACCCGCCTAATATTCTGTAGGTTCCCCTCGTGCCACCCAAAACAGCTTTGACCCATCAAGACATGGACTTCATAAGATCTCTGAAGGTGTTCTGTGATATCGGGCATCAACACATTAGCAGCTCATCTACTATGGTTCAGTGCACCGCCGTATAACTTTTTATCATGTTCCTTAGACCATTATTGAATAATATTTACAGTATGGCAGGATGGGAAAAGGACATGACCATTAGGGAATATGGTCACCAAGAAGGGGTGAACTTGGTCTGCTACAGTGTTTAGGTAAGTAGTATGTGTCAAAGTAAAATTCGAACGAAATTCATGGCCCAAAGTTTTCATTGCTCCATGGTCCAATTCTGATGCTTATGTAACCACTGTAAGCACCTTTGGTGATGAACAGCGATCTGCATGGGCATTCTGACTGGTCTGCAGCTACACAGCTCCAGACGGACCAAGCTGTGATGCACTGTGTGTTCTTACACTTCATCACAGCCTGCAGACAGGCTCCACACACACAGCAGTGAGTCTTGGGCGATCATAGACCTGTTGACGGTTCACTGGTGACCTTGTTTGAACTACTTTTGGTAGGTTCCACAAGACCTGCCATGTTTGCAGATGGTTTGACCCAGTCATCGAGCCATCACAATCCGGTCCTTGTCAGGTTTGCTCAGATCCTTATGCTTGCCCATTTTTCCTGCTTCCATTTCATTAACTGACTGTTCACTTGCTGTCTAATATATCCCAACCTTTCACAGGTCCCACTGTAGCGAGATAATCAATGCTATTCACTAGGGGAGTGGGGTAAGTGTGCATGCTGCACTGGCGTCTCACATGCTTCCCTCGTGTGGAGGTAAGGGAGGTGGGTTTGGAGTATTATATTTAAAAGTGGTTCCAGAGCTTTTACATTTTTTGATTATCTTCTTTTTAATTATATATACACACACATACATACATACATACACACATATACATACATATACATGCATACACAATCATCACAGAGCCATATTCTTTGCTATATCCACTTCCCAAAGCATGCCTGCCCATCCCTGTGATCTTTGTCCCAAATGAGCGTCTCATTACAACTGCAGGAGGCAGAGTTAGCAACTGCTGCCAGAAAACATAGATTTGCTTTTTTTCCGCAAATAAATACGACCATATCTTAGGCCAGGCTGTGTAGTTGTAACCATATCAGTTCAAGAGCTCTGTAGAAGAAAAATCTGATCACTCTTTGAGCACTGACAGTGTACTTTGAGCACTGACAGTGTACTACTTTGATTTATGGTTTGCACTTATTTTCACTTAAAATAGACTAAGAAAAGTTATTTATTTTTGTTAAGTATATTGTTTTTATTTTTTATATTCAACTTGTGAAAAGGAGTTCAGTTAGGTGGTCACACACAGCTTCAGCAAGTTGGGAGTTCATGCACAGTTACAAGGTTGGATGAAAGCAGTGAGAAATCATACAAGAGAAGCCAGTCATTTGAGTAACACACACAAACTTACAATGCCTGCAAATCGTTGTGTCCAGTTGCTACTGCATACATTCAAGCTTAATAGTTAATCATTTTACGTAAAACTGCAGTGATCAGTTACATCATTTCAAATTGCACCTGCGTTGTTTTGTGTTTTTGACTTTCAGTCTAAAAATCTTGTTAAAATCTCATCTCGTCTAATTTTTGTTAACCCAACATCGTGTATAGTCTCGTCACACCCCTACTATTCACGTCACCTGTCAGTGGTTTAAATGTTGTGGCTGATCCGGGTATATAGTCATTTATTTATACAGTTTGGTATGCACTTTGCCAGCTGAGTTTAAACAGAATTGCTGGAATAGAAATATGAAAAAAAAATTAATTTACAGTTTCAACAAATAGCTGAATCAGGGAGATCTACAGTGCCGACATATGCATGGGTCTACAGTGTCAGCAAATTGGCAATACTCTCTTTTTATTTTTTTTAAAAGTAAAAAATATTAAGTATCTTAAGGGCTTTTCCCAGTGATTTATCACACTATGCCCTTAACTTCAGTAAGGGCCTTCAGATCAATAATACAGAATAAACATTAATTAACTGAATGACAAATAAATAAAACTGAGGGCTTAAGACCAGTGCTGCTTCTCTTTCCCTCCAAAATAAGACTGTCAGGTAAAGTAGATAACAAAAAAACAGATTTCCTTTAAAAAAGTTACAAATTACAAAAATAAAAATAGAATTGGAAGCTGCTTAAGTTTGTTAAGAACCGATGCATTCATATTGCAATACATGCACATATAAATCATTCCACTCTTTTAGATATGATTACATAGTTTCCTTGCAGCCTGAATGCAAAAATGTTATTTAACGTGCAAAGGTAAATAGCCCATTTTTCAAATTCACCATTAAACTTGACGGCTTGATTCTTAAGGTAGTTGGTGCTCATTTAGGTCAGAGCTTCAATAACCCTGTGAAATAGTAGGTTTCACTTTGGAAGGGATTTTCCTGGGCATACAGGAGCTGCGGTTGGGATTATTATAGTCAGCTCATTATTCATTTTGCCCGAACAATGACACAGGCCTTGTACTTCTTAGCCAGCAACCGCAATGTGACGTATTTTCTAAATGGATGGATGCTGGCCAGGCATGCTTTTAAAATTAAAGGTCCGACAAGAGCTTTGAGCAATGCCGTAGAAGAACCCTTATGTGGTTCTAAATAACTTTTAATAAAGTTATTTGTGCATTTGGAGAACCTTAAATATTCTTTAAAAATGTAACAATTCTTTCTAGAACCTTTACATTAGGTGTTCTTTAAAAGGTTCTTCACAATCACACATCTTATTTGGAAAAATGCTTCTCCAAAGTACTATTCATTTAAAAGGTTCTTCATGCAACCAAAAATGGTTCTTCTAAGGCAGTGTAGAGCAAATCCTTTTAGGTACATTAATTTTTAAAAGTGTAGGCTTAACATTACCAGTCACTCTCCACACACATCACCAGGAATTTACATGTAACAATAGCCTTAGTATAAAATCAATCACTATCAAGGTAGTGGACTTAGTAGAGCCTTGATTTGTTTGGGTTTAGTGAGACTTATGGGGGAGTTCTGTGATGCCACGCTCCATATGGGAGCACTGCAGCTACTGGGGAGTCCAGAGAAAACCAATCACTAAGCAATTAGTCTGCCATCTTGGAGCTTTTCCCAGCAACCTGACAAAGCAGGAAGCTGGCGTTTGCTGAGAGTGAAAGAAGTCCTGAATGTGCAGGCAGCACACACGTAGAGGTGGAAAATTGTCTGAATGTAAGGCGTGTTGCAGCATTGTTCCAAAGTGTCCTCCTTGCTGAGATTGTCTCTGGACAAAAGCAATAACAAAGGACTCCGAAAGTTTAGACAGTGCTAGAACCACTTTTCAAGCAAGACTTTGCTTTTTCACTTGTAAAATTTGTTTAAAGATCAATGCTATTCTTTATCAGGGATCCATTTGTCTTGTAGTTATTCAGCGTGGATTCTTGCCAGGTTTAATTTTCCTCCTGAATTCCTTATAGGCTTTTACTTGCTGTTTTTTTTCGATAATTTCTTTGAAGTGGCGATGGTGATCGAACACAAAAAAGGGAACACGGCTAGACTGCTAATAGCAGCATGGGATGCCTCAGAGTGTTACTGAGATGTTCACAAGTCTGAGCAAAGCTCTCTTAAAAGCACTGAGGGTACACCAAGAGAGCTGGGCACACTGTAATCACCCCTCATCCATCCGTTTCAGCCTCTCTCCCCCTGGCATTGCAGTGACAAGCCTCCAGCTGCTCCTTGGATAGCAACAAAAGCCCAGGCTTGGGCTCAAAAAAAGGACAGCCATGCGCAGAATGAAGACACAGTGATTTGACATAGAGCTCCAAGCACTCCATGCTGCTGAGTCTTTTGGCCTGAGTATAAATTAGTATGATACATGACCATGGAATTTAATTTGGAACTTCAAGTCTGATGAACGTGAAGATACAACAGAGCCTGGGTGAACCAGCATTGTGAAGCTATGGCATGTGGAAGAGGAGAACATGCCATCTGGTATGCAGACTGCTCATCTTCTGTACACAGATATGAGAGAAACACGGAGATTAGGAAACAGCTCTGATGTGCTGTCATTCTAATGTACTGTCCTTGTATCAAGATTCTGTAGCTTCTATTGGGCCAGAACTTGATCAGCATCTCAAATGTCAAAACTCACTGCCAGTGGTTCAGATCTCAGATAGGAAAGATCAGTGTAAAATTATACCCCTCAAATCACAAAGCTTACAAAGTGACCTAAAGCAATTCTTTTCTCTCCCACTTTCTCCACCAACACTGCCCACTAAAAATTTAAGGGGTTTTGAAAGTTTAATGATTAAAAAGTAGCTATTATGAAGTGCCATCAAGTTGATTCCAACTCCTGGAGACCATTTGGATAGTGTCTCTCCAGAATATCTTCTCAGGCTTCTTAACGGTTTGTACAGGATATCTTTCTATGTCCATGTATTCATCTTGCTGCGGTTTGTCTTTTTGTGACAGCAAGACGGATATACACAGTCAAAGATATTCTGTCCAAAATGTTGTAACTTCTTGGTTTTCTGGAATCTGAGTGAAAATTGAGGCTTGATTTGGTCAATGACCCATTGTTTCCTTTCTTTGTTGTCCTGCGTACTCTTAAAAATCTTTACACAAAGTTCAAAGGTATCGATCACTTTCCTACCCAGCTTTCTCTTAAAATCAAGCTTTAACATCCATAAAGACCCCATAGACCATAGCCTGGAGCTTTTGTTAACATAAAATACCTATTTGCTAATCATATGGGTATACGAAACTTTCTGTCTTGAGGTAAATAAGAATTTTATGGTTTTCTTTTCCATACTGTTGGTAAAATCACATGTAAACTTTTTTTGACCAAAAAGTGATTAATATGTGAGCGCTGGTAAGTGCTAAATCATAAGGGCATAGAATTAATGGCCTTAGGCATTATTTACACATTAGAGATTTTCAGTGATCCTCCAGTGTTTCAGTTTTTGCAAAGAAAAAGTGGATAATCTATCTTTTTCTCATAATCATGTGATCAGCAAATAAAAGCCTTATTTATTAAAAGCCATTTTGAAAAGGCTTTGAATTCCTAAACCTTTGACAGGGTGTGTGCTCCACCTGAAGAAGGGTCTTCGGTATAATGTCAAACAATGACTGCATTAGGAATGGAACTGCACTTCCAGCATAAATATTGGCAGGGCACAGCGGCAGATCAGCATTCAGACTTCCAGGAGTGACTCCCACAAAGCTCGGAGATGCTTCTCTTTAATTAAATTGTTTCCCATACGTCGCGGATATGCCATGGCAGCTGATCTACACTCTCTTCCCCCCACCAATAAAGCACTGAAGCTGGCAGTAGAGAGGCATCCACCGAGTGAGCTAATCTAATCTCCCCAGCTCTATCATGGCGCTGGATCTGCAGTCTTTCCTCTTGCTCTCTCCATCATAACCAAGATTTATTTCACTCTGGTTTTGTTCCAAATCTCCACATGGGCCATAAAGCTGCAGCACCTGGCAAGATGAAAGGTACTGTAAAGGAAACATAGAGTGTGGAGGCAAACTGTGAAAGGTGAACATATAGCTGCATAATTTAGTGTACCACGGTGCATAAGAGCACAAGCAAATACACACAGCGCCAAATTAGAGATCATTTCTACTTTCCCAGCCCATGCGGATTCTGCCTTTTTGGGGAGCTTCATCAGATTTCTGACTAATGAGAAATATATCGGTGAGGCACCGTGTAATGTGCAGTGGCAAGCGCGATGCACTGGAGCATTATTAAATGCTATTTTCCATAATCTCTTCAAATGCGTGGGTAATTTAAGACCCCATTATGATACCTAATGACAATTGCAATTTTGGAAGTTAATTTTCCAATTGGACAGGAGCAACACGCTATGTGGGATGATAGAGGGGAAGGCTCTATAGATGCTAGATTAGGATGTTATGAAGGGTTCACACACCAGAATCATCTTATCTGATTAACAGGATTTGACTAATAACCCCAGCAGCCGAATGTGGAGATAGGCCTGTGATGAGACACAACCCATTATTTTTACCACATCCATAAAGGATGGATGGAGAGAGATGGGCCATTAGACAGTTGTGTTAATAGCCATATGTGTATTTGGTTGATTGCCACATGAAGTCCTATTTTAATTTTGGATCAGCCTCATTGCCTTAAAATCCTCACAACACATCATATTCAAATAATGTAATTTTTATTTAAAATGTCATAAAAATATGACTATCACCATCACTTTAACACAGCAAAATTATTTCAGATCTTGCAACAATGAAAACATCAGATTACCTCACAGCAAATGTGTTCCCGTTAAAATCAATCTGTTTAAATATTCCACCAGTGGGCCCAGATAAGGCTATGCGTGCTAGCTTTCACGTTCCCAATATGCAAACAGGCAATGGTGATTTTCTGCTAGATGCCATGACCTGCATTGCAATGGAATAATAACAGCAGCTTATTATGTGATGAAATGACAGCCTATTATCATACCTAAAGTGTTCATTTTTCCAAATGTGGTACAATATCAATTTGATGCTTGTCCACAGAGTTACAGCAACAGAACCATGTGAAACCATATCTCATAGCAAATGCATTATTCTTTACAGTGCAGTCCGTAAGTAACTGGACAGTTATAGTTGTTTTGGTTCTGCACCTCAGCACACAGAACATCTGGTTAACAGCAGCCCAGCGTTCAGAAAGCAACTAATGACAATTGGTGTAGAGTTGGGCTTAAAAATTGTGGACCAACAGATGGATTGCAGTCTGTAATTGTACACCTATATAATGGAGCCATCCCTGGAAGGTGGGAGCTTCTGATGAACTGGAAAATTTGTATAAATACCCTTGAATTAAATCTGTCACAACTGTGTCAAGAAAAAAAAGTACTAGAGTCTTCTGATTTACAGATGTTCTGTGCAAATACTTTGCCATGTGGAACCATTATATTTCATTATGGGTCATTATGTGCCATGTGGGTTACCGGAATTTGGCAAAAGTAGAGCGTCGCAGGGAAAGGCGGAAAATTATTCCAGTGCTCAGAGCTCTCATTCTCCAAAGCTCTCCAACTGGGTAGCAATGTGTCTCCTTATAGTCTAAACCCCAGGGGCCAGTAATACATGTGTGATTGTCGGCAGCAGTCAGGAACTTAATTACTGCTGAAGCCTTTTCTATCACCCTGTCGGCTTTTTCAGAGAAAGATTTGGAAATCCGCTCTATACCACGAGGCCGTCAAAGCGCCCCTGGATGCAAACAGCATGGCACGCACAGGCATCCCCGGGAATGAGGGGAGAGATCGTTTCGTGGGTAATAAAGCAGCCCACAATGATTGAGGGCTCAGGACATAACATACCATTCAATCGCAGGCAGAGACAGAGAAAAAAGGAGAAGAAATAAAAAGAGATGAATGAGGGAAGGGGGACACCTCTTGCTCAGAGTGAAGCATTCCCTATTCATGTGACCTCCATGAAACGAAGATATCATTTCTTTTAGGCATGTAATATGTGCATGTCAGGTTAAACAAGAGAGAACATTTGAAATACTGAGATTCATTCCGGGATTCAGTGAAGAGATGATCCAAGATTTTCTGTTATGATGCAAGAACATTACATGGGATGATCATATGATGAACGGGTTTACTGAACAGCATAGGCTCTTCAGCAATATATAAAAATGTTCTAATAAGCTCCTTCGTTACAACTACACAGGTTTCAAATAATTAGAAGGACAGTAGAAAGCTGTAAATGAAAGTGAAAATATTTTAGATGTGTTCAGAATGATGAACAGATTTTAAAATGCCTGAAAACTGTAGAATATTGAATATTGTGTACCAAATGCTGAATCTTTAATTCTTGGAATAGAACTTATTCTATGGGGGACTCCACATAGGGTGCTGTTTTGCTCTTGTTGCTCTTAAAATAAAACCTTGTTTTTAAACATTGGTTAGATTCAGGTAGCAACTTTTTAATCTAAGAAACTGTTCAGGTAATAACATTTCAGGCTTTCTGTATTTGCAAAATTGACACTTTCTTACATGAGTAATAGGACTGAAAGTACTAGGGTTACATTACATTACATATTTGGCTTTATCCAGAGCAAAATACAATTGGGTTATATTATAGATATAAGTAAATGTAATGTTAGGAACTACATTCAGTGTGCCGAGTGAAAAAGCAGCAAATGGCGAGTGTGTTTTAGACTGATTAACTGAAATCAGATTTTACTAATACACTGAGATCCAAAGGATTTTACTAAACACTGTTGTCTAAACACACCAGGCATGCTTTTATCTTGTAGAAACATATGGATCCAAAAGCCTTGGTTAAATGCATCTGTTCTAACCAGCAAGAATAGAAATGAAAGAAAAACATTTAAACTTTTAATATGCTGTATATTCTCCAGGGAAAAATCTAAACACTCAAACATGCTGTGAGGGTTGGGGTGTTGGGCTGCAGAAGAGAAAAGAACTGCTTACATTTTTGAATGGAAGTCATTTCAGTAAAGGAATCCTGTCCCTCAGCCTAGAATAAGGTTGGGTAAGACAATAGTTTAGTACTATTGAATGGTTTAAATGCTTCAGGTTTGATGGGACAATAGAGCATAAAAGTAACAGAGCTTTCCATTAGAGGAGAATGGAAAAGGCTGCAGACTGTGTAATGATATACTGTACAAACTGAGGCTCACAGCAAACAGCTGAGCAGTATGCGCCTAACCCTGCCTGTCTATTCTGCCAAAATTTGAAAGTGTCATTAACAGAGTTATTGCACTGAACCAATCATTTCAAGGGTCAAATAACTTCACTAAAGGCTGCCTGTTGCCTCATTAGTAAGTTTAGTGTTTTGTTTTTTAAGTTGTCTTGTTCCTCTCTTTTCCTTTCTCAGTTTGTTTAAAAGAAACCTTTAATAATTGTAGTGAATTGGGAATTTAATAAATAATGGCTACTGGATTGGAACCCTTACATCTTGGGTTTCCTAGCACCTCCCCTTGGACCCTACAACCACACACAATCTACACATACATACTAACTAACTGTAGTTCTTACTATTTTATGTACAAACATATATTCTAAACATGTTTAGCCACATGTATTATTAGCTGCACTACTGTAATATAGCTTCATCAGTGAATTCACCAGCAGTTACACTGTTAATATAAAGTAGGGCCATACATTCTACCAAACTTTTTAAAGTACCATTTACTTTCAGTCTATATTTAACAGGATTTAACTTTGAAGTGACCTGATCAATGTACCAGCAACATTTAAAATAAAGAAAACAGAAAGACAGAGCTGGCATTATGTGGACTGTGCATTCGTTTAAACACATGCCGTGGATCTGAAATTACCATGACACATTCGTGTGATACTAGTGGAGGCAGTATAGCACAGTGTGACATGCTATCAGCACCAGCCTGAACACAACATGACAACCACTACTTCTGCTATCTGTTATAGATTCATACATAGGTTAAGATTTCTTGGTAAGAAAGAAGATGACATTTTAAAGAGTATAATTCGACTGCATTCCGTCAGAGTATGTATTAGTACCATCAGTGCATATTTACTATTAGTAAGAAAAAAAATATATAAAATATATTTTATTTTCTAATATTTCATTTATGTATGCATATGAATATACACACATACATATAAAT
>JBBJLS010000002.1:1783516-1809081 GCA_037577275.1 Bryconaethiops microstoma
AAACGCTTAGTATATGATTATTATATGCTAATTATACCACTATCATGCAATATACAACTAGCTTCATCACAAAAACTACGTGCGGGAAAAACTAAATACAGATTTGAAATCAGCATGAAAAACACTACAAAACCCATATAAACTTATCTGTGATTATTTTGACCTGTTGACCTGTGTAATTCACAGCATGCCCAAAAGTAGGCAGACAGTGGATTTAGTTAGAGGGGTCATCTACAGAAAAGCACTTCCATTAGAATAAGGCACTTTGAAGCAGTTGCACATGAGCCTAAGATCATGTTCAATGTCAAGATGTAAAACCCCCCCAAGCGTTATTGTTGTTAATGTTCTTATTGTCGCTTTACAAAAGCATCATATACAAGCAGCAGAAAAAAAAATCACCACAACACAATCTACCCAAAACAGAATAATTAAACAAAAACTAATCATTTCAAAAGGAATGAGGAGGATCAGAAACATTTTGTGAAAAGAGAAATGTTTCTGTGGCCTGCCAGGACTGGACTATGACATACATGTTCTGTGGCTCCTAGTCTAAAGACACACTAAAGCTAAGAGAGGGCTGGAAACAGGAGTTAGTGCCGATATCTAAATACATAGACAATTTATTAAGCAATAATATTGATCAATGCTTTATATGGATGAAATGTGTGCTAGATTTTGGTGTGAAGACTACCTCTAACTCTCTAACAGCAGCAAATAGGCTAACTGTTAGCATACAAATGATTTGTAAAATAGACAGAAAGAAAGGGTAAATGAAGGTTCATCCTTCTACCTAATGCATAAAGAGCTTCCTCAACCCCCATGCTTATTCAATTTAGAGTCACACTAGGACAAATGCCTTGGGAGTTGATGTCTCATCGTCAATTTTGCATGTGTCTGCTCTCTTAAAACAGATCTAATATGTCTTAAGGGGGCAGGTAGCCCAAAGCTGAGGTTTCACATTAGAGAGTGAGGCTTGTTTCTTCACCTTGCAGATGCCTTTTATCGATTCTCTCTTCTGCGTGAACAGCATGAGCCTCAGGTAGGCTGTCATTACCATTTTGAGGGATTTTCACCATAAATTCAGTGCAGTGGAGAGTGAAATCCACACTCACCCAACACACACACACACACACAGACACAAACACACACACACACCTGCTGATAAATGCTCTTCTTGTGCTTTAGGAGCCATCCAAGATGCCCTATAACCCGCTTCTATTGCTTTGTCAATAGCAGTTTGGACCATGTCAATGTTAGTTTGCATTAGTCCTGCTTCATGGATTTTTGAAAACGCAGAAAACTTGGTAAATAAGGAGGCCCAGAATAGTCCTTTCCACCTGACCTCATTTAATGGCATGAATTTGAATACTGTTTTTGCCAGTTTGTATAAAAGACAATAGACATGATCAGAAGGTAATAATTCAATTACATATCAAATATCACAATCCCCAACATTTGTATTCAGAGAGGGAACATCCAGCTACATTTTCTCACTTTGAAACATCCCTTTTTATGAATTTTGAAAAAGCACAGTACAGTCTAATTTCACTTTAAGTATCTTCTATGATGCCTTGGCCTACAAAAGGTACTCTCACTCAGCCACCAAATGCAGTAATGCAGTGGCACCTATGGGCTACCCTCTGTAAATCAATTTTGCATGATTTTCTTGATTTCACTTAGCCGCATGCATACAGACCAGATCGGAGTCATCACCATAATCTTCATCTCTGGATTTTATTTTATTTCATTTTCATCTTTTTTAAAGTCAGTGATCATTATTAGACATGGGTGAACCTTTTAGTTTACAACATAAAAAGGCTTGCTGAATACGGCACAATTAAAAGTATCCAGCGCACATAACTTTGTTGGTATGACTTGGCAAAGTGTTATATGATGAGAGGAGAGATATTTTGACTGCCTTTAATGCTCTCGTACTTTAATAGCTTGTGCTGTGAAGCTGCCAGTTCGACAGTTAGTGTGTTAATGCTTCGCCTGTCCATGGTGCTGAATTTACAGTCCCAAAGCCTTTAATGCATGTTGCGGTATTAGACTGCTAACTGGACAGCTAGAGTGTTACAACGCCTCTGTCTGTGCTGAATATAAACACATGAAACATTTAGTGTATGTTAAAGTTACAATGCAGGTGCTGCCTCTACACATGGTTCTGAACATAAACACATGAAACATTTAGTGGATGTCGAGGCTACAACGCATATTTGCCTGTCTCTGCGTCTGAAGGTAAAAACAGAATGACTCCGTTTCCCAGACAGGAATTAAGCCTGATCCCTGAACTCCACTCCTCTTTGAACAGAGAGTCTCCATTCAGAATGGTGTGTAGTCCAGGACCAGGCTTAATTCCCATGCAGGAAGCGTTTATTTTACATTAAGGGCCAGAGCTACGGCGCTGAAGCTACCGGTTGCTGGTTTAGTCTACATTACAGCTGCGGCTGCAGCAGAATTCACAGTCGAGAAGTGCTCAGGCTTTGCCGCGTTGTAGGACACAGGACTGCTGGACATTTCACGGTGCTGAACACGTTCGCTGTGCCTGTGCTTAATCTGGCTCGGTCCGTGGTGCCGGCGCCAAACCTGCCCTGTACGCGGTGCTGAAGCTGCTGTCCATGGTGCTAGTGCTGAATCTGCCCCTGTCCGTGGTGCTGGTTCTGAATCTGCCCCTGTCCGTGGTGCTGAATCTGCGTCGCTCCGGCTGAGCCGTTTCCCTCTGTCTCTCTGGCCGATCTCGGCTGCGTGCGTGTGTGTGTGTGTATGTGTACTGTGGGGGGCGGGGGTATGGGGGGTTGCTGGGGCTCCGAGCATCTCCAGCGTAGCTGAACTTCTCCTCGCTTTAAAGAGGTGGAAGCGTACTGACTGTGGCTCTCGCGTCGTCTGCCTTTGCAGCTCTTGCGTTGGGGATCTTTAATCTCGACCCTCAGATGGTTGGATATAAGACCCGAAGACCCGATGGCGTGTTCTCGCGCACCTGCAGCGTTTGGAAGTTGATTGAGATTCCACTCGTTGCCGTGGATGACTAGGTAATCAGGCAACACCAGAGGGGAAGTACAAGAAGAATAATCATATTTTAAATAATCACACCCATTTTTTTTTTAAATCTTTTTTTCCTTTTTGGGTCCTTTTTGAGAGCGGTCACTCCACTCAGATGACCGGGAAAGGATAAAACATGTTCACGTCCAACACATCTCGGGATATTTCGTCGCCCGAGTCGATTTTAGAACAACCAAGCGGAGGCATGACGAGAGATCCTTTTCCACATTTTTAATCAGACACGGATTATGCTGGTGGAATAAGAGCTCTTTTTCCCCCTCACTGTTTGTAACTGGAATTGTATTTTTTTTTTGCCTTCATTCATCATCTTTTTGCAACAAAGTGGAAGCAGAGCCTCCAACACGGTGAGTTACACGCTCAGTATTCAAATATTACCACAAAACACAGCAGACAGAGAGAAAGTTACAGGCACTCAGTCATTTTCTTTTTTCACTCGAAACCGGCACGAGAAACAGTCACGTTTCCCAGCCTGGCATGATCAGCTCGGGCTCGAGAAAGTGTGCGTGTGTGTGTGTGTGTGTGTGTGTGTGTGTGTGTAAGAGAGAGAGAGAGAGAGAGAGAGAGAGAGAGAGAGAGAGTGTATGTACACAGAAACCCCGGCTGAACAGAAGCAGTAGAATTTCAAGGCTGTTTTATATCTCTCTGATGCTTAATTTCTCGCAGCCTCAGGAGCGAAGGAACATTTGGAAAATATCCCACAGCGCTCTTCTCAATGACTCAGAAAAAAAACCTGGCATTTCTCTTTTTCTCTTTCTTTTTTTCTCCTCGATGCTGTCAGGAGTTTGCTGGAGTTCAAGGCTCGACCACTGCAGACCTACTTAGCCTCGACACGGAGACGTGTTGCGCGCGCGAGGCGTCTCCAAACTCGAGACGCTTTCCTTTAGAAGCTGCTGTGAGGGGCTTGTTTGTTTTTGTTTTTTATTCAAGCTTTTTTTCTGGGGGGTGGGAGGTAGTGGACGTTTGGGTTGTTCACAATTTTTCTGCGTCTGGCCTTTAGAAATTGTGAAGCTGGATAACACACATTCACGCGCACGCACGTGCACACGCTCTCTCTCTCTCTCTCTCTCTCTCTCTCTCTCTTTTCAAAAGAGCACACCCATTCGAAAGCACTTCATTAGACCAACAGCTGCGTAAACAGGAGATTTTAGATACTAAAGAGCTGATGTGCGTTTTCAGGAGCAGCAGAAGGTTTGACATCCCACCCTGCACTGATGTTACCAAGTCAGCACCCACACAATGCCTCCATCGCCTCTGATCAGAGGTGGGCAGAGTCAGAAACCATCTTCCAGTCTTATTATTTCAGCAAAATAAGGGCTGGGGTAGATAATAAGAACCAACCGGAATATAAAACGATGTGGGGAAAAAGGACCAGATCCAAAAAACAATCCAAAGCTCCCCTATAAAACTGTTCCTATAGAGAAACTTTAGTACATCCTGCATCAATTGGCATGGTATCTGAAGTTTGTAACCTTTAATTCTGTCTGTTTTAGCTCCAAAATAAGCAGTGTGAGCATTCCAGCTTCTGAACCAATACAAAAGACAACATTAAACCAGCGTACATACAGAAACATAAATTCAACAAAAATTAAACTTGAATATTTAGGACTGATGGGACCGAACCTGTTGCAACTCACCCATGATTATGATTATGGCTGTGATTTTCACTGGACCACATCCAGATATCAGCCATTCATGTCACGTTCACCAGCTAGAGGTAGAGTAAAAGCACCATGGCTTTCTGCTTCACAGACAACAGCAGACTGACACCCCTCAGCGCCTCCACAACCAAACCAAATAAAAAACATTAGAAGAATCATGTTTTTTGGACTTATCTTGCCCCATTAGACAGACACGTGATCAGGAATAGTGCCATAATCAATGTGGTGTGTAGTATTTTGTCTCCACACTGATTTGAATGCACAGTTCTTAGGTTCTTGGTTCTTTGGTTAGTACAACTAACCAAATTAGTTCTTAGGGGAAAAAATGAGTTATAGGGTGAAGCCATTTAAGCCCATTTCAGTCATTTTCTTCAATGGAAAACTCAATTTAATAGTGAAAATTGGCCCATAATTATGATTGACATGGCTTGCAATAAGCTCTAAAAGGATTCAGCCTGCTGGATTAAATGGAGTGAATATGAGAGCATGGAGTCTGTAATATGTGGGTTTATAGAACCATCAAGGTTCTTTAAGGAACCAGAAGTGGTTATTTTGTGACATCATTCCACTGAACCCTTTTTGGGACTGTTATTGTTATTTGTATATAAAGTGTGCTAAATTAGTGTTACTGTTAGTTGCTATTGTCCAGTTTGTTCTGTAATTGATATTGTACTGTTAATAATAATAATAATAATAATAATAATGATACTGATGACAACAACAACAACAGGACTGCCGCGGCAAAGGATGGGCCCTCTCTTCCCTGCTGCCTGCATCCTCCTGCTGGCTGTGAACGCCGCGGTGTCGCAGGCCGAGGACTATGTTGCGGATGAGGCCGAGGCCGACCGGGCGGCCAGCAATGACGTGCTCTTTGACGACTACAGGGGCAAAGGCTGTGTGGATGACAGTGGCTTTGTCTACAAGCTCGGGGAGCGCTTCTTCCCGGGCCACTCGAACTGCCCTTGCGTGTGCACGGAAGACGGACCAGTGTGTGAGCAGCCTGAGTGCCCCAAAATACACCCCAAGTGCACCAAGGTGGAGCACAATGGCTGCTGTCCGGAGTGCAAGGAAGTCAAGAACTTTTGCGAGTACAGAGGGAAAACATACAAAATCCTGGAGGAGTTTAAGGTAAGATGTCCTCCGTACAGTCACAATGTTCTACACAGCCAACTCCCCAGTGCTGAATAAACAACAAGAATATTTTACTCTGCATTCAGTATAGTGCAGTTACAAACCACACAACAGTCTAAGATCTAAATCAATGCTGAATCACATTCATAAATACTTCAGTGGCCAAGTGCACTTAAATAAATTTGTCTTTGTTAAATTGGTACTTATGTTGATGCAGAAATTGAAAGAGTATACAAACTTGAACAAATAATGAATTATGACTACACACTGCATTATACTATATAATTAATAGCTAGATTATAGCTGTACATATTTAGGGTCACACTTTGAGAGTTCCCATTAGATTATCTACTAACATTTTAATTGTTCATAAACCGAAACAAGTAAATAAGTTACTGATAAATATACATGCATTATATGTGTATCAATAACAGTATATGAACATTAAGATGTGTGTAGTTCTTAAAGTTATTAAAATGTGTGTGTAATTATCGACACATTTGAATTGTTCCACACACACACACAGACACACACACACAGACACACACACACACACACACACACACACACACATGCAAAATGCATGAGATATTTATAACAATACAGATCAGGCAGGAAATGACTGCTAAGCGTCAGTCCATTCTGCTGTGTGATTACTGTAATTAGATGCAAGTAAATACATTTACATGTTATCCATAAAATTGTTAATTCAATGATTGTGCTGCCTGTTTCGTAAGAAACCTGTCTTTAATCCACACATGACTCTTACAATGTGTATAAAAGTTAAAATAATGAGACACCCCCAACAACCATGCTTTCCAGCTCCAGTGCTGTGGTCACCTGCACTGAGCAGTTTGTGTTTTCCTGCACCTGAGACCCATCAGCAAATGATAAAATCCTTCTGGAGATGAATTAGGCGTGTTAGAGAATATAAACACAAAGGTGTACCAGAGGTGGACTGGAGGAGGGAAGCGCAATGCAGAATAACAGGAACTTCCACAAATATCTCAGAAGCTGGTAATGCCTGGGTGAAAAAGACAATTTATTTAGCATTATGGTGCTGGAAAAGTTGATGGTGCTGAAGAAATTAGTTAACACCTACAAATATTAACACTGGAACAAAGAGACCAGGATATCCTCATTCCCCAGCCATACATTGGAACATGATTAGTTGGTTCAAACAAACCTTATCTTACTGTATCTGCTCACAATATGGAAAAAGACTGAATTTGGAATGTATTGGCAATTATTTTCAGTAAATTAAGGTCCAACCCTGTTCTTGCTTAGACCGTTTTGTGGCTTGAGGCTTGAATGTTGATCACAGTTGGTCTCATCAGATGGACAGGTGACTGCACCTGTGATGCATCGTGTGGGAGTTTAGTGTCTGATTGGTTTGACTTATTCTCCATGTTGGGTTATCAGGTCACATTTCTCCCACTTAAAACTTGTAGGCTATAATTGTTCTTGCATTTTAAAATCTGCACTTTAAAACTGCATTCAAATTGTGATTGATACAAAAAACAACTATTCTTACAGCTCAGTGATTAAATGACCAGAACTGAGATTCCTAAAAAGAGCTGAGAATAAATTATATAGAAAAGCCATATAAGGCCATTTCTTATTTTTTCAATTAAAAAAAACCCAGTTTAATAGTGAAAGTTAGCCTATAATTAGGCCTGACATGGCTTGCAATAAGCTCTAAAAGGGCCCAGTCTACTGGATTAAACAGAGTGAATATGACAACATGGAGTCTATAATACATGGGTTGGGCAAAGACTACATCATAAACTTAGCAGAGACAAATGACCTCCTGCAGGGTTTGAACGAGTCTGCTCCGGCAAAATGTCCAGTCATACATATACCCTAACCCAACAGAACTACAGAACGAAAAGTGCAGCTACACCAAAAAACACCACCAAAGACATGGCATTACCAAAAATATTCTAGGATGTCTCAGTAGCTTTGAAATGGGCAGAAAATTTAGCAAAACATGCACAAACCGCTCAATTTCTTTAGTTATCACACCAAAGCCCATCTGTCACCACAAGCAGCAGCTCTATCATGTCAGTGCCACATCAAGCAATCCACCTGACAAAGCAATCCGTCTGATTCGCGCATGCCACTGCGAACCTCCTTCTCCGTGCTTTAAATTTAGGTTATTTATATTAGTCTGAGATGGATGGCAAGCCAATCAATCATACAGGCAGAGTGCAAGAAAACATTGCCTATCTAAAGAGACTTGTCAAGCTCAAACAGATAGATCAGCATTCAGCATGTTTGTTTTAGGAGCTGTTTTCCCACCTGCTAGAAACTCTTCAGAGGCCCCAGTTCATTCATTAACGCCTCATGCAAGGATCAGCACTATGCTTCTTCGCTGCCCTCCCTCAGATTCCTAGCTTGACGTGAGCACTGGGGTGAACAGGGATTTTTGTGTTTACCAGAGTTATTCAATATTAAGCTAATCCCAGCACATGCTGCAAGACCCAGCAATAGCAATGCTGTAAAACTTCAACCAGTACAATGCACAATGTGTACAGTTTCGTCACTCTCGTCTCACTCACACTGGGCTAATCCTTCCCCCCCCCATATCTCATAGGAAACCAGCTACAAGCAGTGCATTGCATTAGTTTACAGTTATAGTGTGTAGTTTATAGATTCCAGTTTATGAGATCATAGTTTATAGATTACACAAGAGCATCGTAAACATATATATTGTGCATTTTACTGATTGAAGTTTGCTGAATTGCTGTTTGAAAGCCTCTATTGCCGAATCACAAATTGAGCTGTCGGTTGCAGAGATTGATGGTAACTGAAAAAGCAGGTACATGTTAGTGGATGCAGGCAATCACTATACACTTTATTAAACACACCAGTGTTTGAACAACTCCATGTTTTGTTAAATGTTCCAAGTAAAAACTATTACTAACCTTAAAAATAGCAATGTCAAATTGTTTGCTGAGTTTAACATATTGATAAAATAAAAACAAATGATACAATGTGCCATAGCTTTTGCAGAGGCCACACTTTCTGTTGTTAAATCCAGTAGCAGTAAATGGGCAGAGGTGTTCTCTGTATTTACTGGCACTTAGAAAAATCGACATGCATCAACCAGGGATGCCTAAAAGATTGTTCCTTTTCCTTCCCCTCACTGGCCACTTTAAAGGTCAGTCACAATTACAGAGTGCCGTCTGCCTGTTGTGTCATACACAGTTTGTCCTGCACGTTCTTTTCCATTCATCACTGGTCACTTGCTAAATGTAGTCTCACTGCCGACCAGATATTATTTAGGTGGGGGATTATTCTCAACACAGTAATGACACCGACACGTTAGTGTCATGTGACATGGTGGTGCATGTGACATGGAGGTTGCTGGTTTCTTTCCCGTGTCCGCATCACTGCTGGGTCAAGAATGTTCCAGCACGCCGAAAAATGACTACTGACGACACACATAGGGCATCAACACAACAGACCATGGTCTCTAACTATGCACCATCAAGATAGAGCCACAAGACATAGGTCGCTGATGAAGAGACCAGAATATAAACTGTATTTGCATTTTGAATATATTTCTTTTCTTTTCATAAAATTCTTTCAACTACATTTCAGTACAGTTATGAAAACAATGTCCACTGGGAGATGCTAAAGAGAAGCCCATTATTCCCAGCCCACTTGTATTATTGATCATTTCAGCTGACCTGCCTCACTCAATCACATAAATGTCCACTTTGAGGCCCCATGCGTGGCTCCTTGGCCTTTAAGCACAGATTTCTCCTCTGAGGCAGATGATCCGAGTTCGATTCATTCCAACAACAGAGCATGGATTTGCACCCCATCACTGTGTCTGTGGGAGAAGCAATCATTTGTTTGTTTGCTTGAAGGAATAAAGTGAGGTTGTCTTATAATTTAGTACACATCAGAAAAGTGTATAACCATGCAGTATAGCAGATTATATTGTTGTATTGTGGGTAGTGTGTTGGATTTGGGTTAATGTATTAGCTCATAGTTAGGGCATTAGAATAGGACACTATAAAGCAAAGCTTTTCTTTAATGTTCCAAATCTGCTATGAAAACAGTCTAAATTGATCAAGCAGAAATCCATATAACTTTTAGAACTTTAAATTCTGTAATAATCTGAACATGGAAAAATGACTAGAACTCCCATCAACTCCAGACACAACCATATTGCACTGGACAGAAATATTCATTTTGTAAATGGTTATATGCCTAATATTGGCCTAAACAATGTAAAAAAAGCAATTTTAGCAAATATTATGAAAAAAAATGTTAAAAATGAAATGAAACTGCTTACATGTATTAAGCAAGAACATCTTCCAATTGGGTAAACATTTTTTTATTGGGATTCATTAAAATAAGCAAACATGTAGGAATAGATACATTGCCTTGAAATTAGACCGTTTCAGCTACTAAGATTATGTTTCTCCGATGCATAAGCACATATCACTATAATGGCACAATCACAGCACTACTCTGTCATGTAACCAGTCTTGTCTGGGCCATTTATAAGCTGGCAAAAAAAGAGTCAACAACACAAGCTCGCCTTCCTCTTTGTTCATGCCGTAAAAAGAATAGTGTAGAGCAGGTTATGATGTCATTGCATTCAGACTGTATTTGTCCTGATACTGAAATAAAGTCAATTAATCTGACAGTAAAGAAATAAATATGTTGCAAGACATTTTGCTTTCGAATCAGTCAAAGCATAGACCTGGAAACAGTTTAGGAAATAGTCAGAATCGTACACTAGATTCTTGACCGGCAGTGTGAAAGTCTATTGACATCCTCCTTGAAGAGATAGTCTGGCCTCATTCCTATAGAACAGTATTTCTATATAAAAGGAGTCTATGATAAAGCCTTACAAGCAGCTTTGGATTATCAAGGTTATAACAGCCAAGACTCATTTTTTGTCAGTGCAGATAATCTAAGAAATATCATTTTATGCATACTTTCATCAAATCAAACATTCACTCTATCCCGCTTCATTTGTCTGCAAGGACAGCTGAAGGAAATAACTAATGAATGAATATTTGGACCATGTTTTCACTGGTACTTGTGTATCTCAGTTTGCTTTCTTATTTGCCAGATTTATCATTACTTCAGGATATGATCACAAACATGTATTTTCTTCCTGTATATAAACATTGAAACTATTCCTATTCATTCTGATAATATAAATAGGTTCAGTAAACCCATGGTGCAAATTGATCTCGCTTGATAGGATGTCATTGAATGCAGACACTGCATGATATTGACATGACATTATACAAGGCTATAACCTAATGAGTGTATTTGTATCACACAGCACGGGATGCACTTCACTGTGGTGAGCTTACAAGGCCTCAGAAATGCCAAGTTAATATTTCACACTGCACTACCTGTGTTGTACTAGTAACACAATCTTTCTGTTGCTTGAGACTGGTAGTCTAAACCTACATTATCTTTATCTACAACAAAGAGTTCATCATATGCAATATTTGACCACTACCAGTCAAACTAAATATAGCAAATGTTACTGTGCAATTTAACATACTCCAAAAATGTGAATAAAACAATATAAACATACAATCAACATAAACATTATGTGTGCATTAAAACATGCAGAAGTGCACTCTGTAGATGATTTGTACTTTTAAAAATATCTAAAAAAAAAAATGAACAATAGATTTGAACATCACTGGGGTGCGCAAACTTTTGCACATGATTATATACATAATTTGCCTGTTTATACAGTTTTCATTTTGTCTGTAGTAACTTTACAAGCTGCATGATGGCTTATATCCCTAAATAAATTCCAACGTAAATGCCTGTTTTGTATTCAGTACATGCAGAAAGTTTAATAATATAGCTGACACTACATTAGATGGAACGATTGTGAGCCATTTGGGCCACACAACAACACCATACTGGCACCATCCAGTGGAGGATGCAATGCCTGCTAGATCTAAGTTCTATTAATTCAACAAAGCACAAGTCAATCCCAGCTAGGCTAATCACTTGGAAATGTATGATGGATAAAATAACCTCCTCCAAGTGATTTTTCAACCAATTATTTCCCAGAAACCCAGGTTTCTTTTAAAGTGGCCCTGTCTTATACACCATTTGAGCCCAGTTAATTTGGAAGATGTTGATTGCATTGAGACTTTGATAGAAATTACTAAAGGGCAAAGTTGGCAACCATTACTTCTTCGCCACATTACCGGCCTGTTTACTTCTCCATAAATGTTTAATCAACGCATTTGCCAGGCTAAGTAGCTGCCACCTACTCTGCACTCTAGGTTTACACTCCTTGTATTATTCTCAAATCAAAACGAAGCATCCAAAGACCAACACAGTGCAGAGGCATATACAAAGGACAAACCAGGTGCTGCATTAAGACTGATGTTTAACAAGGCTTTTAGCTGCCTAGAGAGACATCTGCATTAGATAATTAGTATTGGGGGAGAGTGGCTAAGTAAAGCACTATATTACTAATTAGGGGCTCTGGGATCAACATCTTAAGTCAAATACTTAATCCGTCCCAGGTAGAGTGTGGCTGATGGGTAAGTGCCAGGCTGATTAGACCCGTGTTTTGATGCACGTCCATGTTTGCTGGTGGGCTGTATTTGACCATATAAGCCTTATGGTTGTGAAGAGGGAGATCAAGTTTAATCAATAGCTTCTTGTACTCACATGCTCAGTGACCTTGAGCGATGCCCCCTGGGCAGTAAAGGGCATCTCACATCACTTTCGACATTCATCCGACTCAATAGATTCCAGTCCTAACTTGAACAGGATCGAAGAGCCCAGCTATAAAGTGGAGATGAACATGTAATGAACAGATTGAACAAACATCAGGTTTCTGAGGCTAGCTTGCTTTAGGTGACTTAGGAAGGCAAGAGATATCATCTTGTTTTTTGGGTCCAGAGAGAATTTCCATCCATCTCTTTGAATTACACGGAGAGCGGTGAAGCCCAGCTGCGAACAAGAAGCAAAAGGGCGTTATGTCTCCTAATAGCAGCTCCAATTAAGAGAAGCCGACAGGGTAACCTTTGGTGTGGGCCACGGTGGCATTTCCTTAGGCATCTGCATGGTGCTCTCACTGCAGCAGTCTGCATTTACTTGGCACGGCGGGCGGAGCGAAGCCCTGCAGAGATGTGACTCTTCCAGGCCCACGGAGGGCTCTCCGCTAAGGATAAGAGAAGACTGCAGGCTTCTGATGTGTTAGTAATTACTGCAGATTACCGTGGTGGAAAGAAAACTCGACATAAAAAACTCAAAGTGCAACATCAGCGTGCCGCTTTCCAGAAAATGTGCCTGCTCTGATGGCGGTGTGTATGTGAGACATGGGATTCAGTGTAATTGAATATGCAATAGCAATTTTACACCAGGATGGTAGTTTGTCCAATATGTGTAGCTTATAATATATCTTTTGTAAGAGTAAAGGAGCCAAAAAGTGATGTCATAGAGGAGCCACTTTGGTTCCCCAAAGAACCTTTCAATGGTATTGAAAGTAAGACTCTTAACTGATTACCACAGAATCCTTTACTGTGAAGAACAGAAAATGGCTTGTTTTTAAATACATTTTATACAAAAAACAAATGGATAGTGTTTTTAGAGTCAGCAGCTTCTGTCTTAGTTACAGGACCATGTCTGAATTACTGTTCGTGGTAGTCAATTGTATGGTACATGTGCAAGGGGGTTTGAAAAAATCTCAGGAGTACTCCTTTAAAGAACCATCCTCTTGGTATTTTCGGTTCTTTACTGGAACCACTGCTCCCAGGAACTAATTTATATACTGAGGATGGTAAGAGTGTACAATTATATTGTTGTATATAGGCAATAAAGCATGCCGTGTTGGGGTTAGGGATGGGGACTCTGGGGGTTGGTGGTTCCTTTTCTGCTGTTTTGTTGTGTTCTTTAAGTGCTGTGCCACTCACCCTCAGTAGGTGTTTCACCTACAGGGTTCCCCAGCAGCCGAGGAAGGGAGCCACTCTACCGCCGCGGTCCTAGCCCCTGCCCCCGCCCAGCTGCAAGCAAGCGCCCGGAGTTATAGGGTGAGTTCAGATCCCAGGCAGCCAGGCTAGGGCTGGGATGTGAGCTCTGAACGATCCCGTCCGCGCTCCTGGGATCAGGAAGGGGAATACCAGAGGGAGAGGGAGAGAGGAAAAAGGAGAGGCCATGCTTATGCACATCTAAATATTTCATAATACACATTAGGCCTGTCATGATTACTTATTAACCTTTTTCTTTTTTTTAAATACTCTATTTTACATTCTTCATGATTTGTCAGTTATTATGAATATGCATGAAAATAGGCCACCTAAGTTTTTCTACAAGTGAAAAGCAGCACAACTGATGTCAGCATTTATATCCATATATTTTGACACATAAGCAGATCAAATTTAAGCTAAAACTTAAAAGGATTTTTGATCTGGTTTTCCAGGCTTGGTTTGAGCCTAAAATTTTTAATGTTGCCTAGGCTTAGGTTTCATCTGAGTCTGGTAAACTGGCCCATAATGTCTAAAACTAGGTCCAATCCATAATTTTTTCATATGTATTTGTATACAACTCTTTTAAATTTTTAAGCCTTTTAGCCTAAAATCAAATTCATCTACTGTGAAAAGCCAGTCAATAAAATTTAGTATTTCATTACTTATAGAATCGATATATAAGGACACTTAAAAAATATCTTAATATATAGTTCAGGGACCTTCAAGCATGCACAAAAGCTTCAAAAGCAAATCAAAGAACTGCTGCCACTCTCGAGGTGTTGACTTGTCTTGTCAGGGATATTGGCTAATTTTCTGACTAAAAAGCTGCACACTGCAGTTCAGTCTCCCGGTGCAGAGAGCTCACTTTTGCTAGGATGATTTTTCAATCAAGAGATGTCCACGTAAACAGAGTCAGAAGTGCTCGGCTCTCATCATTGTTAAGAGACTGCACCTCTGCAACAGAATTATAGACAAATCAATTTAGTCCCTAAAACTGCTGGAATTATATTGAGTGAAAAGACAGATTAATCATATCTAAGTGAACTGATAGATAGCTCTATTCTTCATCTGAAACGCGGTACACAAAGTACTAGCACGGACACAGTTTTACACACACCTCCACACACACACACACACACACCCAACACTTCTCCACACGCCTCCACGGCCCTCCACCTTTCTGCACAAACTCCACAGTCCTCCCTTGTTCCTTCTTGCTCGTACACACTCACGCACAGTCTCCTCACCCACACACGCCACATCATGTTTGAGAACAGAGCCACTAATTACTGCTCAGACACCTACAAGAGAAACGACTATAAAAAGTACCTGAAATTAATTGCTCAAAATGATGTTCCAATCCACTTGCCTGAAGAAATACACCATTATAATTAAATAGGCTACACTGATGGAAACCAAACAAGTAGGCCATTGAAAATTGGAGCTACAAACTGGTTCGAGCGAGTTGAATCCCCCCAGCAAACTTGAAGTCAGACCTAATAAGAATCAGAGACCAAACAAAACAATAACAGTAGTTGAATTTTAAAATGTAGTTTTCTCTTGGCTTTTCTCTGTTTAATCTCCCATCACCCTCTCTACCGGTTGTATTTCCGTGTTATTGTTTCTGGTTAACTGAATGCTTATTTTCTAATTTGCTGTCCCCCTCTAACCCCCCCATCCCACCCCCAAAGGACTTTTCATACTGCAAACAGCAAATCGCTCTTGGCTATGCCTGTCTCTCTTTGCTTCCCATGTGAAAGGTCAACACTCCAATGCTCAGCGCAGCTTTACATATGAAAATCGCTTGTCTCTCGTATGGGGACCACGGTAACCTCAATGCAGCATCCAGCATTAAATGCACACCTATTATAAAACGCATAAACAGGAATCAAAGTCAAACATAGCAATAAAAATGAATGTGAAATGCAGAGAGCTATAAATGAAAGAATCACAACTCCTCAATTTTTTCTTTAAGAAAACCTGCTACTACATTGGCTGACAAACATCGAGTAACAAATCATGGCCTAAGCCTCACAGTCCACACCTTGTTGGCATCAACAACCTCGTGTGTGGGTCATATCTGTTTAACTTGATTTAAATCAAAAGCATAATGCAGCTTAATGAAAAGTTAAATTCATAAATAATCATCTCCCTCCCGCCCTTTTTGGCCAGCAATTATAAAAAAGAACATCCACTCTAATGTTTCACCCAAGGATATGTAGACAAGATGCTGCTGCTGAGCCCACACTGATGCACAGTGAACCCAAGGCTACAGTGAGGATGCATAGAAGGCAGTCTTACTTAACCAGCAGAAAGAGAAAGGCTGTAGTGTGTCTCATTTCTTAGCCTGCCATGCAAAAGGGTGCTCTTGAGTTCCTTTACGATTATGGCACTTTTCCTCTGGCACAAGGAACTGTGCCGTGCCATACACAAAGAATTTTCCCATTAAAAATAAAGCAACCCATACCCGGGCCATACCCATACTGCTTGATGGCAGGGCTAAAAGTGGACCACAGCAAAGCCGACTGCATTACTGTTTTCTGATTGGTCAGAATGTTGTCATCACAACATGGAAATAGACCATTGTATTTTATGCCCACGCAAAAAAACAACAATGGAGATACAAACAAACAACTGGGAAACTGAGTACAAGCTCTACAGTCTGTTTAGGCTGAATATAAGTTTCATTGGGAATTTTCTAGGACATTAACAAATTTATCTTTAATGCTGTGAGAAACGTGAAGGTGTACCAAAACATTAAGAAAACTCAAACAGGGCTATACATGATAAAAGGCCACAATAACTTCAACTCCATGGAAGTGGTTTTGGGACGACGACCGGCCATAAACTGTGGGAGACAATTGAGTCAGAACACCATTCCCAGGCTGAGATACACTAGAAAAATCAAACCTGTGTGTCTTTAGTGTGCCATTTGAAGCCAGGGCTTCAGAGGTCAGGTGCTTGCTCGTCTCAGGAAGGCATGCAATGGTTTCTTGGACACAAGCTCACCTGCTGCACTGTCTCAGTTGCCCCTCATTGAAAATGAATGAAGGACGCCAAATGTCACTTGCTGTGTGAAAAACCCATTGTTACCCTTTCGCTTGACTCTCGAGTCTCCTACGTGCCTGAAACTACATTTGTCCAAAAATGCTTTATAGTTTGCTCATCCTCCAAGTATGTGGCATGCACAGCTTCAGCACCAACACAAGTAAGCAATTAATACAGAAACACTAATATATAATGCATGAAGCCTTATTTTATGGCAAAGCTTATATTTAGGCCTTTACTGGTAGGGTGGCAGTGAGCCATCTCACTGCTGCAGAAGATGGAGTCCATACTGACAACATCTGGCGACAGGAAGCACTTTGATGAATGCATTCAAGTGTCCACTGTTGCATTGCAGACTCATCTTTGATGCTCTGTCGCCACCATGAATCCCTCCTACATCCTTTGGCCAACATAGGCAAACAGCAGCACATGTCAATTAGAGCAGAGTCCCTCAGTCTTTCCACCCTGTTGTCCTTTCATTTCCCAGAGATGAAAAAGGTGGAAGAAGTGGATGGAGATGAAAAGTGATTGTAAATTAACTCACTTTTACAGGCTACATTATGAGCTCAGAACATAGCTCTGTACAGCAGGGGTGGAAAGACTACCGCTATTGATAATTCACTTGAATTCTAGATGTATTAAAAAGTAAACAAGCTGTTTATTGAACAAGTTGTTGCACAGAATGTTCACTGAACAGAGTGTATTGGTTACCTAAGCCAACTCGTTAGTTAACCCAAGTTAAATTGCTATTGAACATGTGTAAAAGAGCCGCTTGTTATACAAACAACAAAATAACAGTAACACAATTGCTACCTTACACACACACACACACACACACACACACAGTAATTATCTCTAGTCAGCTACCTCCACCCATCCTGCAAGGGTTTCACCTCACTCACCTGCTAGACATGAAAGAATCCCAGTTTATGGAATTGGTTTTCGCATGAAGGATTAGAGTGGGGCGACCCATCGCCCTGCCATGTCCTAGTGGAATCTAAGTCATTCTGCATTATTGAGTCCATTCTGCTTACAGCATATCTGAGCCAAGTAATCAAGGGCTTGATGATTACTTGACAAATTGAATCGGGAGCGGCCGAAATGAAAATGAAATATGAGGGATGGCTGGAAGCTGTTTTCCTCTGGATTTTGAAAGGAGCCTGAATGACTTATTGCACACAGGCATATAATGGGCTGCTGTAATTCTGTGCTTGCCACTTGCCAATGACAGCGTTTACTGATTCTTTTTGATTTCAAATTTACTGTAAATACGACTACAACATTTGGGTGAGCTATTCAGCACACGGCACCAAAGCCATATTTCACAAACGCAAGTCCCAGCGGCTCGGCTCTGTTTTAATATCACTGAGCTCAGTTTCCCTAAACAATGTGTCTGCAGCTAGACCAGAGCTATGTAAAAGTGAAACTTTCATTGTGAGGGGATGTCTGCGACTGTCAAGGCTTCCATGCTGTTTTATGATAAAACATAGCTACTCTCTTACCGTACAAAACTCCAGCAGATCCCGTTGGTGCCGAGCAACGGCATGACTGGGTCATTATTTGCCTAGTGCAAGTTCTGAAATGGCAAAATATTGCAGATCTGGCCCTTGTCTAACACTTAGTCATTGTAAGAGTGAGGACTATGGGGAAACACACAGAAATTGGTTTGTTAAACATGTTCCAGTGTATCAGGCAGGATAAGTTACAGTACATGATGTAATTTCTAAAAGTAAACAGCCCCGCTCTCATTCCACTTAAATGACTTACAGACTCTTAGAATGGGGTGCTAGTGTACACAGTTTTAACTCAAAAATCCAAAGATAAAGTGCATATAAAGTAGTCACCTCTAACCACTTCGGTGTCTATTCACATGTTAACAGCAATTTTTGGATTCATCCTGAACCAAGACATGACAACCATGAAGAATAATTGATTATGAGGGTGCCTTCAAAGCACAAAGAGAGGGGAAAACATCTTTCAGTCACAATTAAATGAAATTGCCCAAGATATAATTATACTGCATCAGTGGTGGAGTTATGACATCTAGACGCTTTCTGTAACAAGTCATTTACCGGACTGAGGCATTTATAGCGCTAAATCATACTTAAGTTCATCAGTTCCCAACAACGAAGCTGAAGACAGTTGGACGGAGAGCTGGAGTATTAAAAAAGCAGTATATTACACAATCTCTCTGTCTTTGGTTTTGGCTCAGTTCTTCAAGAGAGCCTTAAAAGCGAAGCCCGCCATCTGATTCACTTAAAATCTGCACCCAGAAAAAAAGAGCCCCTGGGAGGAGTAATGCTTATGAGAATGATCCAGGTTCTGTTTGAGAAGCTTTCCATTAGCATAGAATGGTCACCTCTTGGTCCAGCTGAACAGAAAACTTTTAATGACTGATTATCAGAATTACTGTACCCACTGTCTGGCACATCATTTCTTTCATAACTTTGCCCTTTGGTGACTACTTTACTCAGGTGACCTTTCACAAATTGAAGCATTTAAGCTTTTATTCCATTTACTACAGTGCAGAACTCGGAGGGTTCCAAGCACAGTCTGCAGAACGTAGAGAGTAAAAATAGACATCTTGTTCTTTTTCAATTCTACCTAAACTCACCCTAGCATTCTCTAGCCTTGCTCCGTCTTTGCAAAGAGCCGAGCACAATTAAAGCCGATTTCCATGGGCGAATTCACAAGCCCCCGTCCCACTAGACTGCGTGCCCTTATCGACGGTGAACAGAGGATTATTAGCTAATTACGCAGTGTGTGGAGATTAAAGGCCACGACCCCTGGTGGACCAGCAGCCCAAGCCAACCTGGCCCCACCGGCACCAGCACCACCTCCCATCCAGCCCTGTGACCTTCAGAGCCCCCTCTCTTGCTGCCAGAAAACTGCCAGGGCAACTCCGCATGAACACGAAGCCGCAGTCCCGCTCGCAGTAATTGGCACCACAAAGAAGCACACAGATGCACTCTTCAGCCTGGAAAGGTCATCAGACAGTGGCCATGTTTAACTATGTCGAACTGGACTGATGAGCTTAATTATTTCTGCACTTCTTTACATGCTTTTGAGCACGAACAGACCTGTAGCCATGATTTTGCTGTACTGTTTTATACAGCAGAGTCTGTACTCTGTTCTGCCTGATGAATCTAGGCTTCCTTGGGACACCAAGCTTGGATCTGAACAAGCAATTATCACTTAGATGCAGCAGGCAAAACGTGCACGCCTGAGAGCTTATGAATCTCTGGGTGAAAAAAAAAAAGTATTTTACACCCAAGTATTGCACACAACACAACATCAATAAGCCACATGCCCAGCAAACAGCACAGATTGCAGATTTGACAAAGTTGCAGCTCCCACAATAGAGACTTTGTATAAATGGGCTGAGAGTTTGTAACAGCAACAAGTAAACAAGCTCTGAAACCCAATAAGGATCATGTTTGTCCAGGATTTTAATAGCATGTTCAAAAAATGTGGCTTGTTTCGTTATATTTATTTATTTATTCATTGGCAAATTAGAACTGAATTATACTGACAACATCTCACATATTTTGTCAGTAACCTATTTTAGTGTCTTCCCCAGTCACTACAACTCAGAAGGGACTGCTAATGAGCTGATTTGTAAGATCACGCATGTTGGGAGAAGGGAAATGGGCCGTGTTCAGGGCAGTGGGCCTCCAGGACGCAGGTTAGGACTTATAATAAGTCTATAACTTTACGCTATAAGGCACAAGCGTTTATCATGTAAGGCAGTGTCAGTCCATACTACTCACGAGAAAACAGTCATTGAACACTTGATATTCAACATTTTTACATTGAGGCATTTGGAAGATGCATTTTTACAGAGAAACTAGAGTTGTAAATCATGCTACAGACAGATAAATATATTGTTAGGAGTCTTGCCCAAGGATTCTTATTAGGAGTAGTGTGCCGTACTTTCTCAGGCAGAGAATCAAACCTCAGTTGTTGTGCATAGTGCAGTGATATTACTCAGTACGTTATGTTTTACCATCTTCAAATATTTTACCATCTTCTTTGAGGGCGAGTGTTCCTCGCCCCTGGCCTATTGCAGCCCACACAACTGGCTGCAAAACTTCCACAAAACAAAGATTTAACTGACCTGATTGAATTGATGTACTGGTATCACTTATGTCATGCATTTTGCCTTTTTTTTACAATTATTACATGAATTATATTTGTCTTATTTAAATCAACACTGGCTTGTAACTTAAAATAAGGTGTCAAAAGTAACTTTCAGGATCTGGTATTAAAGTTAAGATACTGGAACCAAAAAAAGAAAAACACTGCAAAGCAGCTTTTTGTGGTATAGTGCAGGGACCAATGTTTTGATAATCACTAACAATTAATTACACAAACCTACAACATGGGCAAAACATAGTTTAGGAGCCATTAAGAGACATTAATTTCCAGTCTCTTTATAGTCAAGAATAAACCCCAAGGGCAATATTCCTTTCACTTTCTTCTTTGATCAAGGCTGGAAAGCTGGAAATATTTCACACTGTTCTTGCTGTCGGTTTGCCTGCAGCCCTCACCCTGCGAGTGGTGTCGCTGTGAGCCCAACAGTGAAGTGCATTGTGTGGTGGCCGACTGTGCAGTTCCAGAGTGCGTCAACCCAGTGTACGAGCCAGAGCAGTGCTGTCCCATATGTAAAAACGGTAAGCTTATTTTACATGTATGTCTCGCACAAAAACACATCTTTACATCTTTTTGCATCTTTGGTCTAGGATTTGGTGTGTGACTTGCATTCCTACTGCCTGATCCCAAAGGGCTGAGTGTGTTCACAGATGGTAAAATCCACTTTGACTGTATATATGAACAGTTTTGGAAGCCCTAAAGCCAATACATCCCAGTTGAGATAATCGAATATGATTTGGTTGTAAGCCTTAGGGTTGGCATTTGTTATCCATTAACACAACAAAAAAAAGAAAAATGTGAGGTTTCATAAAATGCCTGCAATTGCTAGTTAACATTATTTGAAATTAGATATTTTTTCTGGTTCGACATGTCTGCCAAGAACAAAAGAAAACACCCTAAACAAACAAAAATGGCTTTGATAATATTACAAGAAAGGAGAATTTCTCTGCAAATGCTTCACCGCCAAGTTTTGGTTGAGCTTATGAAGACTATTGAAATGTGTCAGTTTATGAAAGAATTGCCTCTCATATTATGCCAACAGTGACATTTGGTCAGAAATACTCCATTATCTCACCATCCTTAACCAATTACTGTGTCTCAGCAGCTTACATTTACTGGTGAATAGAGCTGACCATAAGAGCAATGTAATCAGATATCAGTGAAAACTGAGTAACCTGTGATGATGCTTCCAAGGTGATAATCACAGTATTGGGAAAGAGAACTAAGACTAGAGATCTACGGCAGATTAATTTCTTTTTAAACAGCTTTCCAACAAAAAAAAAAGTCCTGCCTTATTCTCCTTTGCTGTTAAAAAACTGGTTCATTATGGAGCATTTACAAGCCCTTCGGTAAGAGTGGAGTACATCCCCACTGTGTGTGTTGTGCATTTTCCAGAGTGTGACAAAGCATCTGAGGAAAATTATCAGCATTTTCTGTGCAGCTGTGCAAGTGTCTTGATGCTTCTGCTGAGTTGTAAAATTATGAAAATAACACTTTCCCCACAGACATTTTCGTCTAAATTCTAGAGAGACTCTTAACATTGCGAGGTCTGACACTACTCCTTAAGTGGGTGTCATTTAGAGACAAGAAACACCCATGAATCCACACTAGCTGGAGCTCACAAATACACACATTTTCAGTGAAACAGTTTTATTACCAAAAGATGTTGTTAGTTATGTTTTATTGAGTGATTCTCATTAAATATTTAATTTCAATCAGTTAGTGATAAAAACAGATTAATAAAAAGCAAGTGTTTGCGAGGGTGCAGGGCAGGAGGTGACAACAAATAATCAAGACAAGAATTTTGGACATAAACCAGCCCTAGCAAAAAACAGACACTTTTCTGCATTATTTTGATCTTTTATATAACAGAAGAGGCTATAATATAAAAAGATTTGACAGACTACACTTTCTAAAGGTGGTAGGAACAAAATCAGGTCTCCACTGACCTAGGTGTACAGTAGACATTCAATAGACAAAAATGAGCATTGAAACTAATGAACAAATGTGCTCTTCCTGGCACTTCCATCATGTTCTAAGTGCTCAGGACCTCCCAGGACCATCCCGCCTTGTGACTGGCACTTACAAATCTTTAAACCCCATGTTAAGATGCACTACTGGATCTTAACAAGTGGCATTCCCATGTTGAGAAGTTGGAATGAGTGAGTGGGATTTGTAGGAGAGGTTTGGGCGGACAGGATACGTGCCTGAAATGTATGACACACAACACGAGCCGCTTGAAAGGACTGCTGTGGTGAGTTCGGTCTGAACTTAATATATGGTGAATTATAGCAAGAATCATTGCTCCAATGATTGAAGCCATCCTGAGTGGGATTAATTAGGCTGGAGGGAGCACTCCATCTCTGATGTCCTTGTCAGCAAGGCTCAAACCTAAAATTAGAATTATAGGATTCCAATGGCTTTCTACACACTAAGGGCAAGAGATTGCCCTGAGTCAGCACAGTGTAGAGAGCATGCTTGCCTTAGCTGAACCGCATTATCTGTGCCCTGGGAATCAGTGGGACAAATCAAGGGGTAACTGGTTATAGACAAAGCAAAGCACCTTGGGGTTAATGCTGTAACCAAGCATTACATTATGGATTAGAGACTGAGGAGCAAACCACTAGGAGACCATCTGAGAGAACAGGAGATTGCAGAGTGGCATAGGAAAAGTAAATAATAAATAAATAAATAAATAAGAGACAAAGCACCACTTTGTAGAAAACTTCAGGAAACTTAATGACACATAATATATTCATTTACGGCATTTAGCAGAAACTTTTATCCAAAGCGACTTCTATTCCCTAACTGCAGGGGAGTCTCTCCCTGGAGCAACTTGGGGTTAAGGGTCTTGGTCAGGAACCCAGTGGTGGTTTACTGAAGGTAGGATTCAAACCCATGTCCAGAGGCAAGTAGCCTATCCACTAGGCCACCACCAAACATTAAGAAAGGTCAGTAAATCACACGTTCAGACAAGATTAGTTAAGTCGCACTTATCAAGTGAGGTTACCGCAACCCACTTTCTTACTGGTAAGACAATTTTTACAATTTTGGTTAACTATATTTTACTAACCTTGCAAGTCCCAGTGGGCACTGAAGAGATCTTTGATACCCCTAAAGAAAAAATACTGAAAATATTACATTTGATCTGAGCAACACAATGTTCAATACAGCCATCGAGGTTTCCAAGATTTATTGACGTGAAAAAAAATGTATTCGGTTCTAAAAAATAGATGTGTCATCTTTCCTACAATATCATCACAACAAATAACCTCTTATGCAGATATATAGCAAGATGTCTCCACTGCACTTCATGTTTTAATCGCTTTTGTGTTTTGCGGTGGAAGATGAAAGAACGTTCTATAAGCAAAAAAGTGCTTTAAAGTCAAAAAGCGTTTCACAAGAACAGCAATTATATTTGCCATCTATTTGCCGTTTCTATGGAATCTGGGACATGACAGGTTTAATGGAGAGGAGACAGCAGATTTCTTTGAGAGCGGCTTGCAGTGAATGTTTTCTCTTTTCCTCACTCTAAAGAGGCGCTGCTATTCTTCTGATGGCCTCGGGAGATGTGTCTTGAAAACAGACATGTGAGGAACGTTCATGTTCTGTCTTTTAATTGTAACTTTTAATATCAGATTTTGCCCTTGAGCACACACTGACCTACATAACCCCAGTACCCTCATCATATAAGAGTGGTGAAAGGAAGGTGCAGAAGCTAAAAGAGACCTTGTTGCCTTTCTAAGGCCTCACTTGCACACAAAAAGTACACACACACACACACACACACACACTTCGCCTGGAGTCAGGTGAGGGAGCTAATGCATGCGGACAGGACACAGTGACATGCTCACAGTGGTGGCATTTCAGGGGGCTATAGCAGAGCCGGTGCCTGAGGGAGCCAGCAAGTCCAGTCTGAGCAGAGATCTTCACCACAGGCTGGGAGAGTGAGTATTTAAAGCTTAACTCTGAACGCTGACATCCCTGTAATGCATTCCACTGGGTCAACAAAGCCTTTAAAGCTAACCTGAAAGGACCTTTTACCTTGAGTTTTAAGTCTTTAATCATATTAAGTACAATCTGAAGAGTCTTATTGGTGAAAAAGACAAAATTCCTCTTTCTCCATCTTTGAAGAGAGTGTAGTGACTTTTGCCCCCCACTGACTGCCCTCCAATGTTTGACTATGATTTTGCAACCAGCAGGAAAAGATTACATTAACCAATCATATCACGGCATAACCTCAGCATCCGTCTACCCCTATCTGTCATGAAACCACCAGATAACCCTCCGATTTTCTATCATCTTCTTCACTGGTTTTACACTCTTATTTTCACTTTTTTTGGAGCAGTTAGAAAATAAACACATCAGTTATTTAAGCCTGTTTGTTCTGGTAACTGCTGTTCATTTTAACGCAAATGAGGTCATTCAAAGGTCTGATGTGTTTTCCAACGTTTTTTCCCACACACACACACACACACACACACACACACACACACACACACACACACACACACACACACACACACACACA
>JBBJLS010000002.1:1809181-1831261 GCA_037577275.1 Bryconaethiops microstoma
TATATATACTGGTTCAGGGGATAATGGAAAGCTCCAGATGCCTAAACTGACAAAGTTTAATTGCTTTTCCCCAGCTCAATGTATAAGCATAACTGTCTATTGGTCTCTCCTGAGGACCTTTTATGACTCTGTGTTTTATGACACCTGTTGTGACTAATAAAGGTTTATCTTATCCTATTTTAAAGAGTGACATGTAGCACCAAGACTTATCAAATATGAAACTGAAAGAGAAAGCAAAGGTTAACAGTTTACAGCCCACTATCTTTCATGGGCTTAGCGAAGATGAATGCCTGACACAAACAGCCTCAGTTCCAGAGAAACACTCAAATGTTCTGAGTGAGACAGTATTCTGTCATATCCTACATACTGTCCCACACTGGACTACCAGATCCTGTCCCTCATGAAGGGCTCATCATGGCACTTCCTAGTGAAAGACACCATAGGAAAATGAAGAGTGGACCCAATATTTTTCGCCACACACATCTTAAGATACAGGGACTCATTTTATGTGGTTAAAGATTCAGCAGCACTTCAGATACAATTCAGAGGACAAAGGTAAATGATTAGAACTAATCTGGTGTTGTATACTTCAGTCAGCTGATCGATTTACTGTTGTCAGTTTATTTCTGTGCCTGCTGTCTGACCTTTTGACTGATTCCTGTTTACCGCTCATCATAGCAAATCTGTTTTGTTCATCAAAGCAAAACAGGTCAAAGAAAGTGAAAGCATGAAGGGGTTTTACAGGAACTGGTCTGAATTAGCAGAAATTAATTAACACTTTGCTTAAGCGTCGCTGACAGATATTAATGCCTGTGAGTCGGGTGCACATGTGCCAGGTACTTTCAGCAAAACTCTAAAAATTAACCACAATCACTGTCACAGGCTCACTGAAAATTTCCTGACTGGAGAGAACAGCATGTCAGAGCATTGTGTATGACTATAAACTGACACGTATTCAACCAGTCAGCCATACACTTTTAGTCTTGTACCAATTTTAGAGTTACAGCAGCAACAAGAGAGACTGTACAAAATGTAATGAATTATATTACAAAATCCATCAAAAATTTAAGCACATTAAGAACTGACCAACGCTGCTGAACCATTTACCCCTCCAAAGGACCAGACAGACACTGCTCTTCAGTGTTGCTATACTTTTCACACTGCACCGGACACTTTATAGACAAATAAGGCAATTTTTGAAAGTACATGTTGCCGCACCCCTCCAAATATGCTATAAAATCATGGTGCTATAAAGAACAGGCAGCTGCTGCTGTTACTCCAGATGCTGATCTTCACGGGTGAACAAAATGATCGTACAGTTTGTAGCATCTTCTCTAAAGTTTCCCTGAATCCATTCCACAGCGTTTTTCTCCCTCTCCCAATACTGATCACAAGCAGGAACGCATGAGGTCCAGGAACAGACATGTAAATACACTTCAGTTATTTCTTGACTTCATCAAAAAAATTCCAACCACATGGATTCTTCTTTATTGTTGAAAAAGTCCAGAAAAATCATCACTACTGTCGGCGTGGCAGACGAGGCCCTGATTTCACAAAAGCAAAATAAATGCGGTGAATATTTGCAGTTTCCGCATTCCGCATTTACATTCTAGCACTGTTGGAGTTCAGTGTAAACTGTACAGTACAGATACGGGTTTACCTTCACATTTTCTTTAAGGCTAAAGGGTTTTAAATGAAATTAAAGTATTTTGGGAACATATTTGAGGGCATTGTTAGGGTTTACACTATTAAAAAAGGCATCTTTAGGCAGTTTTTAACCACATCACATCGCGATTGTTTACTATACGTGGGTGCTCTTGGAACATAACCCGTGCGATAAGTAGGGGTTTACTGTGTATGTTACTGAACTCAATGTAATGGATCGGCCCGTTATTACACCAATTATTTTCCCCATTCTTCCTCTCGTGCGTGCGTACACGCGTGCGCACACAGGGTACGGCCTCTCCTCATGGTCGCGTCTGCCTCTTGTTTAATTTGATTAGTGACCCTGGGGGAGGATCGTATATATAGTGGTAGGTGACTCACCACTAGGGTATGCCCCATTTGACCCCGCCCCTTCCGGCACACAGTAACGTGGTCCATTGTTCAGAGCGGCTGTTTGGTTGTCAGGCAGTGACGAGTGTTCGAGCTTGGGCTTTACAGCCCAGGCTCCAGTAACCAGTGCAGATTTGGCTTTCATCTATTGGCTTTGAAGAGTTTTGGATAGAATAAACAGCTGGTTACTGGCCGTGTGAACAGTTTTTCCTCCTGTGAATGGGTGCTGCAGACCATGCTACCTTGAGTTCAGTCTGCCATAGCGGATGCTGGTTGAGGTGAGGCCTGCACAGCTTCCCCCCTGGTGTGCATTTCCTCAAACCTCTCCTCAAGGGCCCTGGCTGCTGTTTTGTCTCCTTGTTTTTGTTTTTATTTATTTGTTCCATTTGAGTCATCATTCCTTCTGATTATTGCTTTGTTTTTCTTTGGTCTTCGCTGGATTTAGTTGCTGTGCTTTTTGGTTTGTTTGTTAGGTGGTTTTCTGTATGTTTTATTAGTTTGTTTGGATTTTGTTTATTTTTTTAATTATGTCTAGCATTTGTTTGTGTTTTTCTTTGTCTTCTTTTTTGCTGAGCAGCCAAGCTGGTTACGGGTTGTGTTTTGGGTGGTGGAGTCCCTGCACTGGTATGGTACTGTAGAGAGTGTGTGTGTGTGTGTGTGTGTGTGTGTGTGTGTGTGTGTGTGTGTGCGTTTTCCCCTGCCCTATTTATCATCCCTTCTCCTTGTTGTCACCCAAACGTTGTTCCTTGCTGCGGTTTTATGTGGATTTTTGTGAATGTTAATTTTATAATTGAAATAAACCCATAGATGAACAACTGGAATCACACCTCTTGCCTTGTGTGAGCGAACCTGTGTGTCTTTAAACTGGTAACAAGGAGATTCCTTAGGGTGAAATTCCCTTAGGTGGATTAGTCACTCTGCTCCTGCTTGTGTTTTCTGCTACATCAACAGAACTCTTGTTGGTAGCATCATATGAGTTCTAGCTTGTGGTGGTGCTGTATACACCTAAAATGTAAAATGCTGTATAACCACATATTTGCCACGATGATTATTTATTATAATTAAGCATCTCCTGGATCAGTGGTACAACATTAGTATTGAGTGAACAAGTAAACATTTCTGAACAAACACATAAGCAAGTAGAAGTTAAAGCACATATATTACAATAAGCAGTTAATATATGGTGAATGGATCAGATTTAACAGTGGAATCATAATGTCATCTCTGTCATCTTTTTAACGCATACATGCAAACTTCACAAAATAAAAGTTACTTTCCACAGCAAACAAGAGAAAAGTCCTGTAACCAGGGATTGACATAAGTGGTACAGAATAAAGAGTCAAATGCGCGGCAGTTTTCAGTCTTCACGGTGCAAAAGCGTACCTAATTTGAGTAAGTTCACACTGGATCTCTAAGTACCATCACTCAGGAAAGGAAAAAAATAGGGTTAAAAAAGGGTTCCTGCTTGTCCGCGGAGCCTCGCTTCTGCACCAATCAAAATTCAGTTAGAGCAGGTCTGATCTCAGCACTTCTGTCACTGCGTGCTCCGCCCCGCCCCCTCGACCTCATGCCCCCGTTCTCCAGTCCAGAGAGGAGCGATGTGCCCCCGTTCTCCAGTCCAGAGAGGAGCGATGTGCCCCCGTTCTCCAGTCCAGAGAGGAGCGATGTGCCCCGTTTTGACAGTGCTCAAAAGTACAGTTTAAAAAAATCTACCTATGCGCATCTGCGACCGGGGACCGACATGCAGGGCCTTGCAGCCCAAAGCCTGTCTGGTCCCCAGCACAAATTAGTTCTAATGGTTCCAGCACCCATGGTGAGGTGGATTTTTTAAATTTTGGTGCGTACCTGTTCATTCATTCAGGTACTCAGAGTACTAGAGCAAAAAAAATAATAATTATATCAAACCCTGCTTGTATCTCCTAATCTAAAATAAGCTCAATTTAAATCTTTGTCGTATTTATTTCACTTTACAGCTGGAATCAGTGCTGTAACTACTGTAATTGGACATGCAGGACAGTCAGTTCAGATTAAATGCCCCTACGAGTCTAAATATGAAACCAACAAAAAGCATCTCTGCAGAGGAGACTGTTCTACTCTAACTTGGGGAAATAAAGACGTCCCTGTTCGGTCTGGATCTGTAGCTAAAGACCAGAGATTCTCTCTGGAGGAGAACACAGCAGACAGAGACTTCACCGTCACCATCACAAATCTGACAGAAGAGGATGCAGGAACATACTGGTGTGGGATAGAGAGGACTGTTTTTGATGTTTACACTGAGATTCTACTACTCGTTAAAAAAGGTGAGTAATGAACATTTCAGACTGATTTAAACTATTTTAAACAGATGATCATTTAAAATATATGTCCTGTGTTTCCAGTGATAAGAGAAGTTCATTTTGTGCCGTCTCTTTCACCACTCTCTGTTACTGACTAACATTTGAAGATTCTACAAGAGAAAATAAGTTAATGCTCCATCAGGACTCTCTCAGATCACACAGAGAAGACACAGAAGAGTCATTTTTGTGATCTGTAAAGTTTGTGTTAGGCTGGTTTAGAGCATGAACGTGTCGTGTAGATGTTCTGTCACGTGCTCAGTGAAGAGGTGGATTTTCAGCCTCTGTTTGAAGACAGTGAGGGTCTCAGCAGTTCTAATGGTTGGGGGAAGTTTGTTTCACCACTTTGGTGCCAAAGCAAGAATACTTTCGAGGCACATCGAGTTGGGCCGTGACCGATGGACCGGTTTTGGCTGTAGTAGACGATATATTTAGCACATTTCAGGTTTTATTTTTTTCCCCGAAATGTGAAACTAACACTGTGCACTGAAATTGTTTGAAATATGCTGTGTTTAAATGTGTTTGCTATAGATGGTGTGTATATTTACTATAACCTAGAACAGGCAGAAAACCTAAATTTGACCAATTTGAACTTTTACTGTTATCGGTTGGTGTTTTTGCTGCAGGATGAGCAGAATTGTGGCCTTTGTTTACAACTGTAAAGTGCTGCTGTTTTGTTTCTGTAGTGTGGCTCAGGAACTTCCCTGTCTGTTGCTTAGTAACAAGAAACACACATCACATGTTCAGCTGACGTGGTGATTCACTAGAAATTACAAACACACTGCGGGAGATTGTAGTGTCCTAACCATCACAATGAAATGTCATTTTATGATATTGACACTGTTCATTTGGGACAGATGTGTGTAATCTTAATAGTAGAAAATTTGATATTTTAGTGTGTATCTTTGCCCATCGCATAGATCCTCATGGTAGTATCAGTGAGTGTAAATGTTGTGATGATAGCCTTTCTGACTCTCTGTAAGTTGTTCCACAACAAAGGGACCAATAAAAACGAGAGAAAAAGAAAGAAAGGAAACCACTTTGGGAATGAGACGGTATTGTGTCATGGCTGGCCGTTTAAATGTTTTAATGAGTATGAAGTGTTTCCCGTTACTGTATGGATGGAACATTCCAACATTTTACTGCTGTTAAAATTTAGAGTTGAAGTCTTTAATGAGCATTTAATTGCATGAGCTCCAGCACAAGGTTAAACTTCTTTTCAAGTAATTGTAGTAGTTAACAATGTAATGTGTGGTCACCACTTAATAAGGTATGGGAAAAGGATCTTAATGCATTGCACTGACTTCAATGCAAATTGGGTTTTTGTTTGTTTTTTGACTGTAATACAACTTATCTCGATGTTCTGCCTTTCCAGCCGAGTTGACCCCTCTAGCAACAATTCCAGCAACCTCTACTACGGAGTCCACAGTCAGCATCTACTCCACAGTCAGCATCTACTCCACAGTCAATAAACCAACCGAATCAACCAAATACTGCATCACAACCCGGCCTCAGTAAAGTCCAGTCAACTCCTACAACTCCACTGATTACTCCAAGGTGATCTTGTATCAGTAAACCAAAAACCACCTGTCAACCGCAGCCACTCCTGGTAGGAACCTGAGCAGAACAACCGGTAGAATATCAGATATAAACCTGGTACCAGTCCTACTTAAAAAAGAGATTTCTTCAAGGACATGCAATGATGTTACATAACTTAAAGAAGTACTGAACTCATACGTTTATCTGGCCCTATAGTTCTGCAAGATGCAGTAAAGGTATCTTTGCCAATCCGTGGGATAGATAAATGGTGTCCCACGTTATAGGTGTTTATTTATAATATTTATTTGCCATTCTTGGTCAACAACCCAGTATCTATCTTCACATATGGCCCTTGACTGAGATGTTGAGAGAAAGACATGTGCATTTAAAACATGTATGTAATACAATCTGTGAAATCATAGTAGTCACTCCACATGCTCTTTTTTTGTTAAAGTCTCATTAGTTATCATGACAAACATTAGGGTATTTTTCAGTTACCAGTAATGTAACCTAATGCTGTTTTATTAATGCACAAAATCTGCCATGGCAACAAATGACATGTTTATTGCATGGTTATGAAGGTCACGGTAGTGTTTCTATTTTGTTTTCTATGCAGCTGCCTTATAATGCAGAATCGTTTCTTAATATGTTCTTTTATGTATCAATATGACTTATTAACTATTTTGTATAATATTGAATGTTATTGATGATTCTAATATATTAAAGTGTTTGAGCAAGACTACTAATGCTACACTCGCTTACAGCTGTAAGATGATTAAACTGGACGTCCTTCAAGATACAAGCCCTAGTTATTCCCTAGCAGTGGAGCCACCCTCAGCCCACTCGGTCCTGAACCCCTCTGTTCCACATTCTAAGTCTGTGGTCTACTCCCTTGTTGGTCTAGCCTCTCAAACACCCATCGCTTCAGAAGAATCAGCTTCCATGCACTACGCTACGGTGCAAACTTCACACGTGATCAGTGACAGTTCTGTCTTCAGCGGGAAGTCATGTGATCTCTACACCACAATCCAGCGACCTTGAAAGGTCCACCAGTGAACACCAGATGGAGTCATTGAGCTTCAGTGAGACCAATAAAGTGTCCTCTGTGATTCACTGCTCTGACTAATTATTAAGCAGCTTATTAAAATTGTAAGAAAAGTATTTGTGAACACATTTGGTTTCTTTTCTTTTTCACAATATTCAGAGCTTTTTTTCCTTAATGCATTTAATATTGTTCAAATGAATATCACTATGCAATTCAACTGAAAATGAAACTACAATAAACAACAAAACTATCTAAAGGTTCTCGTCTCCGATCATCTTCCTGGACTGCTGTGACTTTAAATAGAAAGAGGTTAACCAGGGGAAGAGAGATGACTGTTGTACATCCTAACAGGTTTCAGAGGTTTTCCACATTTACCAGTTTCCTTTATGGTTACAACAGGTAAAGGCCAGGAAAATCAAAGCACACTGTATTGATTTCTTCTTTCTCTTCTATTTAGTAGTTCTTGTAGTAGTATGTATGTAGAATCGGCTATAACATTCAAATTGCCTGCCTAATACTGTGTATGTCCTCTTACTGCCACCAAAACAGCTTTGAAACTCCACAAGACCTCTGAAGATGTGCTGTGGTTCCTTTAAGTCTTGTAAGCTATAAGGTGGGGCCCACATCAATCAGATTAGTTTGTCCCACACGTCCTACAGATGCTGGACTGTAGGCCTTTTCGCTGGTGGACAGGGGTCAGTATGAGGACTCTGACCAGTCTGCAGCTATGCCACCCCATACACAGCAGGGGGCGCTACACTGTGTGTTCTGACCCCTTTCTACCAGAGCCAGCATGAACTCTCTCTGCAGTTTGTGCAACATCAGCGCTCCTGACGGCCTGCATTCGCTCCACATGACCTTTAGTGAATCTTAGGCCCACTTGACCCTGTTTTGGTTCACCAGCTGTCCTTCCTTGGACCACGTTTGGAAAGTACTGACCACCGCACACCGAGGACACTCCCACAAGACCCGCCGTGTTGGAGATGCTTTCATTCACCCATATTTCCAGTTTAGACTGCAAAACTGACTGTTCACTTGCTGTCTAATATCTTTCACCCCTTGACGCTGCAACAAGATCAGTGTTATTCACCTCACCTGTCACTGTTCTTAATTTTGTGGCCGATTAGTGTATATGTATCGTTCTTATTTTCATTATGAGAGCAGTTTATAAGACATTCATCATGTTTTAAATGAGTGGTATTTAATAATATTACTATCATGAGCATACTGAGACAAATGGACGCAGGTAGAAAACATCATCAGATGGTACTTTCTGATTTCAATGGAAAATGACATGTTTTCAAAATTAATTCAGAGCACATATGCAAGTTTAGACTGAACATCAGTCACTTAAGTGTAAAGTCACTCCTTCACTTTGGCTGTCACATGTTTAATATGTTCAATTCATATGCCTTCATGCACTCCCTGGCCCTGTGCATTTAAACTGACCTGCACACTACCTGACTTTTTAATTCCCACCAGACCCTGAATACACCAATAGATTCAGTATAATTAGTTTAAGTCTCTGGTGCATGCAGTAACTCAAAGAGCAGCACCACATTACTCACAATGAAAAGGCCTGGATGTAGTTTCTTTGGAGGACATGAGCGATTCACAGAATAGGAAGTGGTTATATTTTATCTCTCTCATGAGAGAGAGGGGAAACTCACAAGGCAACTACTACGAAGTAAAAGGAAGGGGCAGAGTATGAAACAGTTTTCATCCAGTCACTCAAAGCTCAGGATGTGGACTCTTCTCTTCCTCTTGTCCAGTTTATTTCCAGGTGAGTTGTCCATTTATTGCTCCCTTATTAAAATATATAAGACAGTTTCAGTATCTTTGAATGTCTGGGGCTCTTACGGTGCGGTGGGCCAGCTTGACTCTCATCCAGGGGTTGACATAAGAAGTATGCATGCGTGGGTTGTACAGTAAAAAAAAAAGTTTTCAGTCTTCACGTACATAATTTGAGTAACTTCACACTGGATCTCTAATTACCACCACTCAGGAAAGGAAAACCCTAAAAATAAAAAAATAATGACGTTTTTCTGCACCAATCAAAATTCAGTCAGAGCAGGTTTGATCTCAGCGCTTCTGCCACTGCATGCCCCATCCCCGTCCCCTCGACTTCACGGCCCGCCCCATCGACTTCACGGCCCGCCCCCCTCAACTTCACTCCTCTCTAGTCCAGAGTTCTCCAGTCCGCCCCTGTTCTCCAGTCCAGAGAGGAGCGATGTGCCCCGTTCTCCAGTCCAGAGAGGAGCGATGTGCCCCTGATCTCCAGTCCAGAGAAGGGTGATCTGCCCCCTGTTCTCCAGTCCAGAGAGGAGCGATGTGACCCTGTTCTCCAGTCCAGAGAGGAGCGATGTGCCGCCGTTCTCCAGTCCAGAGAGGAGCGATGTGACCCTGTTCTCCAGTCCAGAGTGGAGCGATGTGCCCCCGTTCTCCAGTCCAGAGAGGAGCGATGTGACCCCGTTCTCCAGTCCAGAGAGGAGCGATGTCCCCCCCGTTCTCCAGTTCAGAGAGGAGCGATGTGACCCCTGTTCTCCAGTCCAGAGAGGAGCGATGTGCCCCCGTTCTCCAGTCCAGAGAGGAGCGATGTGCCCCTGTTCTCCAGTCCAGAGAGGAGCGATGTGCCCCTGTTCTCCAGTCCAGAGAGGAGCGATGTGCCCCCGTTCTCAGGTCCAGAGAGGAGCGATGTGCCCCCGTTCTCCAGTCCAGAGAGGAGCGATGTGCCCCCTATTCTCCAGTCCAGAGAGGAACAATGTGCCCCCGTTCTCCAGTCCAGAGAGGGGTGATCTGCCCCTGTGGTCCAGGATAAACTTTCAGAGCTCCCGTGTGATGCTGGGTTACAGTCGAGGTTCGGTCGGCTGTCTGTCCGAGTTCTGTCTGTCCTGCTGTGAGGAAAATCCCCAACTGAGTGAGACGCAGTTAAAACGATCTGAGCATGTACAGAAACAGGCTGAACTCAGAAACTCGCTCCGAGCGGCTCTGTCAGAGTTACTGCCTCGATTCGACCAGTTAGTGGAGAGAAAGCAGACACACCCATCACATTAGAATGTGGAATTAAATTTTGGTGCCAAATAATGCCTGTGGGTGACTAGACCTGTAATTTAATTTAAGTTAAAAGTCAGTTTGCACGTTCAGCACCTTTTGACAGTGCTCAAAATGACAGTTTAAAAAAATCTACCTATACGCATCTGCGACCGGGGACCGACACGTCTGGTCCCCAGCACGAATTAGTTCTAATGGTTCCAGCACCCATGGTGAGGTGGATTTTTTTAATTTTGGTGCGTACCTGTTCATTCATGCAGGTACTCAAGAGTACTAGAGCAAAAAAAAAAATTATATCAAACCCTGCTCGTATCTCCTAATCTAAAATAAGCTCAACTTAAATCTTTCTGTCGTGTTTATTTTACTTTACAGCTGGAATCAGTGCTGTAACTACTGTAATTGGACATGCAGGACGGTCAGTTCAGATTAAATGCCCCTACGAGTCTAAATATGAAACCAGCAAAAAGTATCTCTGCAGAGGAGACTGTTCTACTCTACCTTGGGGAAATAAAGACGTCCCTGTTCGGTCTGGATCTGCAGCTAAAGACCAGAGATTCTCTCTGGAGGAGAACACAGCAGACAGAGTCTTCACCGTCACCATCACAAATCTGACAGAAGAGGATGCAGGAACATACTGGTGTGTGATAAATAGGTCTTATGGATTTCCTGATGTTTACACTGAGATTCTACTACAGGTTAAACAAGGTGAGTCACAGGATAACATAGTTGGTGTTACTTATGTTTTATACTTTGTGTGTGTGTGTGTGTGTGTGTGTGTGTGTGTATATATATATATATATATATATATATATATATATATAAATTCTTTGAAGTTTTTTGTTTTCTATTCAAGTTCTGTAAACACTGCATCATTTCTCTTATTTTGATGTTTTGTCATTTCCTTTAAAATGATGCTTTAAAACACAATATTTTTATTTGGAAATTAGGCAAAATATTGTCAGCAGTTCTTCAAAAAGTTCAATACTTGCACCTATAAAAGATAAAGCTGTCCCCTGTAGTTAGGGAATGGAAGTCGCTTTGGATAAAAGCGTCTGCTAAATGTAAAAGAGTCTCTTATTTTTTCTGGAATTGTAAGATGTCATTCAGCTGATCATCCAATCAATCAAAGGCGGATTTTTTTGGAGAACCGAACTCAGTTTTACGCGGAAATCCCCACAATAACGCGGAAACTGCAAATATCATCCGCCTTTTTTGCTTTTTGTGGCAATAAATATATTTCCCCTGACAAAGGGCAGGCTGTAGCCGAACTGGAAGCACTTTTTTCGAATTCCACACCAGGGTTGAGCCCCCGCGCTCCAAGCGCGATTTCTCCGCGGTGCAGTCCAGGAGACCTTCCCTTTTGTTTTAAGCCCCAGAAGATAAGGTTTTTTCCACGAAAACCGTTCACCTTGCAACATTCCGAGTTGCATATCTCGACGGGAAAAGCACCCAGACACTTCAGACTCCACAGTTCGGTAGATCTCCACGATTGATCTTTCCAACGAGCCCTCTTTTTTTTTGCCCGAGTAGATCAGGGGTTATTCCCCGAAAACCGTTCACATCGCCGCGGTGTCCCAATACTTTTCTCCAGCGACCTTCCGAGTTGCATCTCGGCAGGGAATTTAAATTAAAAGAGGCGAATACGGGTTTACCTTTACATTTTCTTTAAATGTAATGTATTAAACTGAGTTTAAAATTAAATTAAAGTGTTCTGGGAGCATATTTAGGGTTTACACTATAAAAATGGGCATTTTAGGCATTTTTTGTTTTTTACCAAAACACAACGCGGTTTTTCACTATATGCGGTGCTCTTGGAACGTAACCAACGCGAAAAGCGGGGGATTACTGCATACTGACAAATATATGATATAAACACATCATGGCAAATGTCATATGCTGTCAAATGCTGTCATGTCATATTTAATAAATTTAACAAACTTTGTACTATGTCACAATAATTAAACATTATGGTAAAATGACACTAGGCTTTACATTCTTTTTATGTCTGGGCCCAGTTGGACCCTATTGAATGTTTAATGTAACTAAATAAATATTTCACTTGACTTTTTGTTTCATATTAAATGGCATTTTCCAGTTGCATGTAGCCAAACTGGGTAAACACAAAATTAACAAAATGGTGTATTTTCAATGTCTCATACACTTTTTGTACACATTGGTGTTCTTTAGGGTCAGTTTGACCCCAGGCTTCTTTAGCTGTTTCATAAAACATAAGAAATATCAACATTTTATACACATTTTTTTAGCTGTTTGGGATGATATTGGGGGCAATTTGATTTAATATAAATTTTTTAATCTTCAAAAAACATCCCTCTGCTTTAGGGCCATAATCAAACACAATCAGACCTGTAGTAGAGTGAGAACCACTGCTAGGTCACATGACATGGGGAAGAGAAACATATTCTTCTCCAGAACTTTGATATATCCCGTGCTGTGGGGGCATTTTATTTAAAGCACAACAAAAAGTACCCGGCACATAAATGTGGGCAATTTTAATTTCCACCATTTTCTGAAGGCTTAAATTGCTGAGGTCTGTCATGTCGAGGCCGCCAGGGTTTTGTGTTGTGTATTTCCTGAGAACACCGGGTTTGAGTTAGTTAATTATTTCAGCTGCCGGTGTGTATGTATATAAGTGCATTAGGGACCGACAAGAGTTGTCGGTCCACCGTCTTGCTGGCTTTTGTTTGTGAGTTCTCCATTCTTCTTTTGTTCTGAGTTTGGTTTTCTGACCCTCGTGCCTTTTGTTTTGTTATTAAATAAAAGGAATTATTGGAAGTCTGCGATTGCACCTGCCTTTATGTGGGAGTCATGGGGAACCCTGACAAGGTCAAAGTGAACCCAAACATAAAGGCTGTTAGTAAATTTGAACTACCATGAGGTTTAATCCATCATGACAGCTCATGACAGCATGTGAAATCTTCCCTGATATTTCTGTGGCATGGTTATTTCAGTGTTTTGTAGTGGAGATCAGTTTATTTATTTATTTATTTTTCTATTGAAATAGATAATACATAAATAGGGTCATTTACCACATCATTTTCAAGAGCTTTAATGTATGATAGATTGTGTCCAGTATGAAGACAATGATAAAATTAAGACTAATGTACCATTGTATCTCTCTCCATTCTTCAGAATCATCTACTACCATCTCTCACCACATATTTTCTCCATTTGTGCAGACACAATCTACAGTCCAGCCTACAGGTAGGAGCTTAAGCAATGTACTCAAAATTTCTTGTAAAAAGCTTATGAGTTAGTCCCACTCTATACATCATGAGTCAAATGCTCATAGAAAATTGTGAGTCTTATTGACCTAAAAATGATGGTAAACATGAACAGCAAAGTTGCACATATTTCCTATTACTCCATATTTCTGATTTACTGTGACGGTCAAGTCAGGTCAGGTCAAGTCAGATCAGGTCAAGTCATCTTTCACAGTACACAGTGAAATGAGGCAAAGTGCCTCCAGGACCATGTTGCAACTGAAGAACAGAAACAGAACACCACAAGACAACAAGTGCAGACAGGACAATAAAATGTGCAAGAAAAACACAAGAGCAACAAAACAACCAGACAAGACAACATTTAGTACAGTTGTCAGTAGCTACAGAACTATTCTGAATGAGTACTGTATCATACTGTATCATTCTGTGGACAGATACTGTATTCTACCAGTGAAACATTGCATTTGCAAAAATGCAGAACCGAGAGTTACATCTGCAAAATGTAGATTGTGCAAATATAACAGCAGCAGGGCAGAGAATGTATAGTAGAATAAATAGTTGAATAAAAAGTATTTTATTGAGTAGAATAAAAAGTTATGACCGTTGTCATACATTGATGCAGATTCACTATTTGTAAAGATCTGACGTTTTGATGGTAGTAGCATGTTAACAAAGACTTGATGAAGCTACCTTCTGCCTGAGAAAGAGAAAAGCTCAGAAACTAGTGGGATCTGAGATCTACCGAATAGTGAGACTGCATCAATGTGTGACAACTTGTTCATAACTGCTTATTAATGATTTATAAATGATTTACAATCTAATTAACATCCTGATTGTACATTTCTTATGAACCCTTTATGAGGGTACTCTTATTGTAAGGTGTCACCCCATTCTTTTCCACTTTTAAGCGGTTTATGTGTGTTCAGGCCTAGAAAATTTAAATGGACTTAAGTTTCTTTTTCTATTCCTCAGATATTTCTGTTGTCTCCATTTCCACTTCAGTACTCTCTGTCAGTGCACCTGTGTCCTTCAAGTCCACTCAGCCACCTCCTTCTCCAGGTAAGCTTAGATGTGGATAATGGAAAATGTCATCAGTGTTCTCTGCTTCTTCGTAATAAATCTGTGAGATTGGTTTTCTCTCCTAGAGGAATGACGTTATACGAACTGGCAAACAATAAACCTTTACTAATTTTGAGAATGTACCAATATTCCATACATAGACTTTAAGTGTATAAAAGTCTGCTCTTTATTCATGAGCAACTTGAAACTTTTTGAGAGTTTCAGTTTACTGACAGAATTTATTAGTGTATTAAATTAATAAATAGAAAGATAGATAGGTAAACTCCCAACATTTATGACATGTCTGGTGCAAAACCTGAAAGTTTGAGCATGCTTGAATATTTAAGACTATTGAAATTGATGTTACACTCATCACTGACCCCAAAACAAGTGTTTACTGTTTGCCATGGAACGGCACTTTCAGCTTTAAAGCCACTGTGACAACAGACACACAAATTCCAATTCTTTCTCTCGTTCTTTCTCTCACTGTCCGTCTGCTATCATATTAAAACTGTTACAGTAATATACTTTAAAATAGAATCGTAGAAAAAGTGTAATTATTGTCACTGATTAAGCTGGCCTATTTTGCCGCAGTATGTATGTTTATATATTTTGTGTTTAAATATTGTTGCAGGGACAGTTACAGTTAAATGGAAATGATCAACGCAAATAATTTCTAATTCCAGATTCTACCGTGCTTCATGTGGTTCTTTCTCTGCTGGTCTCTGGAATCATCAGCATCCTAGTGATATTCCTCAAATGGCGGAAGAATATAAGAACATTTGCAGGTCACACATATACTCAAGCACACACACACACACATCAAGAAAATGCCAGTAAATAAGCCAAGGTTTTCTGTTCCTTTTTTCCTTCCAGGTCCTCTTAGAATAACTGCACTGCAGAGAGACACCAGGAGACATGAGGTAGGTAAATGACACTGAATATTTCTTTCTTTGATTAGGAATATTTCCATCTTTTAAAAATGATATTGCATTTATTTATAATAGGATATGACCAATGAAGACAATGGTCCACCTGGAATTCAACACTCCTTAGTAGTCAATCCCATCTACCAGAGTGTAAACCCCGTCACGAGCCAATCAGATTCTGTCGACCAGACTACAAATGTCAAGACTAGCCAATCGGACTCAGTCCACCAGAGTGCAAACACCAGTCAATTTGATTTGTTTTATCAGAGTCCAAGATCCAAGACTTGCAAATCAGATTCAATCTTTCAGAGTCCAAACTTTGAGATTACCATATCGGATTCAGTGTGTGAGAGGGTAACCCAATCAGAACCAGTCAACCAAACTTTAAAACATGGAACCAAGCAACTGCCTTCAGTCTACCAGAGTGTTAACATTAGTGCAAACCAATTAGATTATTTCTATCAGAATCTAACCCCCAACCATAACCAATCAGATTTAATTTACCAGAGTATGAATCCCAACACCGATCAGTCAGATTCTGTCCACCAGCAGCCTATCTCCAGTATCAGCCATTCAGATTCAGATTACCAAATGATAAATCAGCACATCAGTCTGTCAGACCCAGTCTACCAAACTGTAAAACACTATAACAAACAATCAGATACCAATGTTGACCAATCATATTCATTCTACCAGAACGTAAACCCCAACACTAACCAATCAGATTCAGTCTACCAGAGTCTAGACCCCATCACCAACCAATCAGATTCAGTCTATCAAAGTCTAAACCCCAACATCAACCAATCAGATTCAGCCTACCAGAGTCTAAACCCCAACACCAACCAATCAAATTCAACTTATCAGAGTCTAGACCCCAACACCAACCAATCAGATTCAGTCTATCAGAGTCTAAACCCCATCACCAACCAATCAGATTCAGTCTATCAAAGTCTAAACCCCATCACCAACCAATCAGATTCAGCCTACCAGAGTCTAAACCCTAACACCAACGAATCGAATTCAACTTACCAGAGTCTAAACCTCAACATCATGCAATCAGATTCAGTCTATCAAAGTCTAAACCCCATCACCAACCAATCAGATTCAGTCTATCAGAGGCTAAACCCCATCACCAACCAATCAGATTCAGTCTATCAGACTCTGAATTCCAACAACAACCAATCAGATTCAGTCCTCCACAGCCTAAAATCCAAGCAATCAGATTCAGTCCTACAGAGGCCCAAATCCAGCTGCCAGATCTAAAATGAACAATACTAACCAATTCAGCCGATCATTGTGTTTCTTAGTAATCCTCAATAGGAGGAATTTATTAACTCCTTACACTGTGTTGAACTGAACATCAGAATGACTCAAAGAAAGCTGGAGAGATCAATTGATTTAACTGACTAATATGAATATAGACTTAGTGCCACAATTGAAAAATGTCACGCAAGTCAAACTTGACACCAATATAGGTTTGTACATTGTTAAGATGTGCTTGTTATCTCCTGCTTGTTATTTCTTTAGTTAACTACAAAACCATAGTTATAAGCATTATTATTTCTACGTTTGTACATTTCATATATTAGTTGTATGAAAACTGTTTTAGGTACCCTCATTTGTACTTAAAACCTTACATGATGAACAGTTTTTAACTGTTTAAGATCATGCTTTTCTGTACTTCTCCTTTTTGCTTTCTCATTCTCACTTCTGTAATTAAATGGCATTTTATGATGGCACAGATTTGCAGTGAGGTTTTTTAATGACCTGTTTATTTATTAATCAATTAAAAATTGGCAAGGCCTTTTGCTTTTCAGGGCTTACATATGGAAATAAAATTGTTACATATGCACACCAACACATGTATGCATAAATATTATTGAAAGCCTGTTTGATTTTCCACTTGTAGTGTGTTTATATCAAACACTCAATTTCAGGCACTTGTTTTCAGCTTAAAACCACAGAGGATGAAGAAATGAACGGGATATGTGACTGTGGTGGAGTGTCTGAGAAAAGCAGAAGTTTCATACTTGGCATATACAGAAAATGACAAAGTGTCTGTCATTTCTGAAGAATCACTCATGAACCTGGATTGACATCTGAATTTCTGTCATTTTTATATAAATATATACCAGCTACATGAAAACACACAAAGCAAAACAAAATTCATCAAAGAACACCAGCAAAGCTCAACCAAAGAATTTGGACAAACCTAAAAGACATTCAATAAGGAATTAAAGTACATTTCAGGAGGAGCAAATATACAGAACATAAGCCAATAAAAATGCTATAATAAAATCAAGAACATTAAAAAGGAAATGTTTAACACAAAAAATGTGTCGTATGAAGCTTTTAGAAAGCTTTTATGAAACTATTTAGTTCCACACAACCACATGAACATGATCTTTTCTTTAAGTCTCCTTCCTCTAGATGAACACCAGAGGGGGACGTTTGATCTCACTGTCTGCTCCGTTTTCAGCTGCATGCAATTACCTTGTACTGATTGTTACGGCCAGGTGTATGATGCAGGGCTATTTTGGGAAACACCAGATACAGAAACAAGACTCAGTGACATAGTGTAAGTGAACCGGAACGTTTAATAGTGTATATACAAATCAAGTGAATACCACAACCAATAAAGAGAATATATACAGAAAACAGGGACACTATGTACAATTATTCTATTTACAACACAAACGAACAGGTTGGGTCTGCTGACGGGGGGAGGGGGTGATCCTAGAGGTTTAAAGAGACGGGGAGACACACACACACACACACACACACACACACACACACACATACACACACACCACTCTCCCTCATGTATGTTTAGTTACACTTGCACAGGGTGTTTTGTTGAAATGATAACTTGATGGCTTTTTTTACTTCTGGTGTGCTGTGACAAATGGATAGTCAACATCTTTACAAAAGAAGTAAAACAAAGCATAAGAAAACCAAAGCTGCAAAATAAAAATATGTCGGCAACATCCAGTTTCTGCAGACTGCCTGCGTCTGAGTCCTTTTGGAACACCCACTGATCAAGATCCAATTAAATATTGATCCACCCACAATTACTTCCTGCCTGAATATCCTATTTTCCTAATATCCAGATATACGTCGCATTAAGGAAGAAAAATGCACTCCAGTTTCCAATTCTGTTTGATTTTCAAGCCCCACCCGTTGCATTTCAGCTAAGCTTATCAAAAATGACACTGAAGAGGGAAAAAAATCATATCAAACCATAAAACACTTATATGGCACCTTTGTTTCTAATAAGAACAAGAAAAAAAGGTTGATATTGTTAGAATAGTATTACTCTTACAGCTGGCTTTACTGGAAGCCTGTCATTTAATCTCTAGTAGATTGCATTCTGTGGAGGAATTGAGACAGTAAATGTCAAGAGACACTCATCCTAGCATTGGGAGAACTGACAGAAGATCAACACTGACATAGAGAACGCCAGCCAAGGCTCAGTCAATCAAAGTATTCAGACATGGCAGCATCTTTTTTTTATTGCTAAACTACAGTGTCCCACTGTGCATCACTCTGTCTGCCTGCCTGAAACACACACACACAGACACACCCATATACACCCACATGAGTCTCACTAGCAAGTCATAACAACGTCCTACGGGCCTGTGTGGGGTTAACGTAGCATTTCTTGAAGAAAGCTCCCGCTAAACTGTTGAATTATGTGTAAGTGCACCTGGACAGCTGCTTACATATTCTAGCCCAAGGCATCAACAAGGCCTTGAGCTGCTTACAAAACGAGTGTGGAGGGCCTGATGATGGAGCAGCAGCCAGAGCCACTCACATACAGCAGGATTCCATGGATATAAGGCCGACACAGTCCGTTAGCATGGAGCACTTGGTCTTTCTCCATTGGCGAAGGTGACAGGCCACGGAAGCATCGTCCTTGTTCCAGTGACATCCATATTCAGTGGGGATGAGTAATCGCACTTGGCAGTGCCAGTGATCACACATCCTCACACGCACTTCCACTGCCTGAGTGGTGGCCCCTTGCTCTTTGCCAAATAACTTTTAAAAGATCTATGGTATGTATCGACAGGGGATGGAATTTGCTCATGTAAGCAATGTTCTGGAGTCCCTGGCGAAGAAGCAGTATGCTTGTGGGCAATGTGTCCATCAAAGTGCCCTGCCGTTTCCAAAAAGCATGTTTGTTGTGTATTTAGCAGAGTGTACAACATATTGGCAGCCAAGAATATGATTTCCCACTAATTAGTAAAACTGGATTAGTAGCATCGGTTAAAATTAGAGCAAATAATTGCAACCGCCAAAACTCATTTGTGCTTTCATAAGAGAATCATATACTAATAGGGGTGCTTGGGTTGTGCTCCATTGTCCACCACTGTGAAATTAGGTATACTTGAGAGCATATGAATACAAAGTATGAGTTTAAAGGGCTTAAATTCCACATGTTTTGACGTCTTTACAGTGGATAAGAACCGGGCTTCACAATGTCTACAACACAAATGTAGTAATTTTATTTGCTATCAAAACAACCAGTGAACCTACAAAAATCTTCAGAGACTTTTTATGCTGATGAAGTAGTGAAGTAGTGCAACATCTGTGTTGGGGGGGGGGGGTGAAATAAAATATTAATCTCCACAGTGATATATTTAAAAATATATGTTTAAATTCAAAACATTGTCAAGAAACATTCTCATAAAAAATCTCGGGCATAAAGCAATGCAGTGTTCCCCCACGAAGAGACGGTTCAGAGTTCACGGCTTCACTAGTTCATGGATTTTTTCTTAGAACCGAACTAATAATCGCTTGTGGAAACCCCTGCAAATTCGTGAAAACCTCAAATATCCACCGCATCTTTTTAAAATGCTTTTTTCATGGTAATCTATAATTGTTCATGCATTTTAGTGCTAGATTAAGAATATAATTTACTAATTTTGTAACAAATATTAATGTAAATTCAGTTGAATTTCCATATAAAATATAACTGTATACATTTTTTAGTACTGTCGAAACACAAAGCAACCATATACTGGCTGATGCCCTGTGACGTGTCTCTGGCAGATGCAGTCCAGAATTCCCACATCAGAACAATTTCCCACGCAGAGCTCCCGAGTGTTTGTCTTGAGTGTTCTCGTGTTTTTCATTTTGTTCTTCTTAAAGCCCTGTACTTTTATTACTGTAAATTAAATTACTGTCTTTACCCTGCTAATAAATAAAATGACAGCGCATACTAAAGAAAATGCTTGTGCATGAATTACAGTACAGTCTATACAGGGGTAACATCGGTATTTACATTCTAGCACTGCAGGAGTTCAGTGTAAACTGTACAGTACAAATACAGGTTTACCTTTACATTTTCTTTCTGGGTAATGTATTAAACTGAGTTCAAAATGAAATTAGAGTGTTTTGGGAGCATACTTTGGGGCATATTTAGGGTTTACACTATAAAAATAGGCTTTTTTTCACCACATCACAAATTTGCATGATGTGCTCTAACATCTTTCTGTGAGATTTAGTTCCAGTCATCACTGATGTTAACTTCTGAGTTTGTAAGTTTTTCTAGAATTTTGCTAAATATTTTGCTCTGGATGAACTTTAATACCCCTTTAATCTGTTTCAACATTAGTGCTCATCATATGGGCTTTAACGGGAAGTTGTTTAAAACTGTTAGTAAGTAAAATGATCAATTATAGGTATCCACCACAATAAAGTTTCATCAATTTTCTGGCCCAGAATTTCTATATCCCTGCAACAGTACTGTATTGCCTCTGCCCAAGCATACCAGACTCTGACACTGTAATGCATTTTATGACCCCTAAATGCCTCCATTGACTTACACCGACCCAGACCGAAGACTGAAAAGATCACCATGCCTTACGATATGCATTTCGTTTTAAAGAGTTATTGTCTTCAAGTGCAGCTCTAAATGTTCCTTGAAATTTTAATGCCATAAATATTGCATTTTTATGAGGCTGCATATGCAGTGCCAGCACTCCCGACCTTCACTGGCTTCAACAGTGGAATATTCCTCTGTGAGCAATATGAGAAACAGAAATAGTACAATTTATCATGTTTCCTTAAATATCCTCAACTTTCTTGAAACAAATTACCAGGCAAAGTGACAGCAACCTACAAATGGAACATTAAAAAAAATCAGCAATGTGCAACACACTTCAGTTACAGAGGACTTATTGGACATGTGCAATAAGAACTCTTTTCACAACAGACGTGATGCCACAGATTGAGAATGGAACAAAAATATTTTCCACACCAATCATACAGGCCTATTTGGAGACTCATCAAGAATTAAAGCATCATTCTGGCTTAAAGCCAGCTGTTGCTGGTTATGTTAGTGCAGTTTGATATCCCAGATCCTTATCAGTTTTGACAGAATTCAGAAATGTATCATCTATATTTTTATGTTTTCTCACCACAATACCCAGCAGTTAATATGCAACCATTATAAAAACAGAATCCCTGTGGTGTCAACCAATCTTAACTGCGAGTCTGGCCACTAAACTTTAGGCCACCAAGTACAACCAAGCAACCTGTTAGCAGTTGTTGAATTAAGTCCTAAAGATTATCTTTATTCTGCACAAAATAGACAAGTTCTTACACTTTCAGCCGAAGAAAAGGTCATACTGAGGAAAAGTATTTAAATATTCGTTCTGTCCACTGTAATGATGATGTGAAGACTGTTATCCTAGTGGTCGGATACTTGCCTCTGGACCAAGAGGTCGTGGGTTCGAATCCTACCTCCAGACCCTTAACCCCAAGTTGCTCCAGGGAGACTGTCCCCTGTAGTTAGGGAATGGAAGTCGCTTTGGATAAAAGCG
>JBBJLS010000002.1:1854785-1867223 GCA_037577275.1 Bryconaethiops microstoma
TAACACCACTGCCCAGTAGTAAACAGCTTTTAAGCATAATTTTCTCAGGTGCCTAAGACTTTTGCACAGTACTGTATCTAAAAGCTTTTAATCAGCACGATGGAGACGAGTCACTTTCACCGTGCTTTGAAGGGACTCTTTGATCCTATTTAAAAGTGTCAGAAATGATAAACAGGCATTAGAAGTTGAGAGTTTCTACAGCGTAAGAGATTACAGTGGAGAAGACAGTTCTGAAGTATTTTTCTAAACTGCGAGCTTTGATATCAATCTCTGTCTCTGATTGGTTCCTGCAAGCATCACCATGGAAAAAGTTGACGTGGCAGCTGAATCACAGAAACGGGGCTCTTTCTTTTACCACGAGCCAAATGCTGATTTCTGTGATTTCCAAGGCACCCATCAAACATGGTGGTTCTTCTCTTAATTAGAGCTTCTTGAAAGATTAAATCAGCTTTTCCTATGATTTCATACCGTGATTGTTCTGGATGCGGCCGAGACGCCCCATGGATGTTTGGGCGTCTTGGAAAAATCCTGCCGAAAGAGTAAACGTACACAAACCCAATCATCACGTCTTTAAACGTTTGCCAGGAGGGCCGATGACTCAGGCCTTATGGGGTTGCTGATTAGTGGCTGGTGTTTAATGTCTGCAAATAAAGGGTATTTAAACGTAAATATCCCAAAACAGCAAGCTTTAATTCATCCTCTCTTCCTGGCTATGGGAACGCTACAAACCTGCCAACTCTCTCATGACTGCATTAAAAGGAATATGCCAACGTTTTTCAACCGAATCTATATCTGCCACATCCGTACCAGTCCATTACCACAGACAGTCATTTTGTCTTTCAGAAAAAAAGGAGATAATCAAAGGGGAAATAACTCGGTCACTTATAATAGAAGCCAGCGAGCAGCCGTTGAATTCTGCCGGTAAATGTTTATACAAAACACATTGTAGAAAACTAATTCCTGAGTCAGAGGCATTGAGAAATGAAGCTGTGATTTTGTTCTTTCAGACTGTTTTTTAAGAAGGAAGACTTTATAGTCACTCATTTGTGGCACAGTGGATTAGAACAGCTCTCTCAGTCCGTCTCATCCGGTCACCTGAACCCGAGTGTAGCGGTTGTGGTTTCAAATGTGGATTGGGTGGGCACATTAGAGGTCTGCACTGGTACAAAAACGAAGCCCTAACTTTACTTTGAGACCCGACTCGGTCCGACTACATTTGAATCTCAACCGCTAATGGAGATGGATCATCACAGACACAGTTTTGTGGTTTTATTGAGTTACTAAGAGCATGAGCTGAGGGACTGAAAATGTCCTAAACTGCTGTTTTAAATGTCTGTGACACTGGGCAAATAGGCAGAAAGAGCTGCTGTGAACTGTCCACCAACCCAACACACCCCTCTCACCATCCATGGAGTTTTTCTGAATGCAAGTTACGAGACAGACTGAAAATACAATGTGAAAGGGCAAACGTGAGCGAGACTGTGTGTGATAGTGTGTGAGAGTGGACAATGTATAAAAAGCTGGTGCCCTGGTGGTTAGGAAGTTGCCCCTGTGATCGGAAGGCCGTGGGTTCGAATCCCAGGACTGCCAGTGACACCACTGAGGCACCCTTGAGCAAGATACCATCCCCACTGCTCCCAGGGTTCTGCATCTTTGGCTGCCCACTGCCTCACTTGGTGAATGGGTTAAATGGGTTAAACGCAGAGAAAGAAATTCACATTGTTCACACTCTGTGTTGTGCTGTGTTGACATGGGACAAATGGTTCATTTTCACTTCAAATACTAGGAAGACAAACCCCAGCCCAACCTGAGCTCCATACTGCCTATGTAAAATGGGCCTGAACCCAATTATTGAGCTTCGCCAGGCTTGGGCCAGGCTTAATCCCACATTTCAAGTTTATCCACGTAGTTCAGCATCTGTCCATTGACTTCTCCTGCAAGTGAGTGACAGTGGATGTTCTGTTCTTTTAGAGAAACAGAACGGTCACTGCCTGCGGTAACAGACATCACACTGCAGAAGCGTCAGATAGAAAAAGTGTAAACCTGCCAGAATATTCCCTAAAGGATCACCAAGAAGGCAAAATCCAAGAGAATGTATGATGATCTTGTTTCTGTCTGTTGGTTTTAACATTTCCAGAGTAGAGAAAGCAAGAGTATGCTGGATCAAACTGATCCTGGATCAGTACTCACTTCCCAGTAAATAGGGATGCACAATGGCTGATAATGGCCGACAATTGTTTGCAAAAATCATAAGCACTTGACAGATATTTAGATCTTGATTTGTGTTTATTGTACTCTGGAGGAGCAGAAAGTTCAGTCATCAAACTAAAATATCTGCATTTCTATTTTACTGAATTTGTTAACCTACAAAAACACTGTACACAGGACATTCAAATCCACCTCAGATCTGGTCCAGGAACATTTGTCATGAAGGAAGCATGTGCTGGCCTTCCCCCTCCCAGCACGAGAAAAAGTGTGTCCCATTACTCCATTTTTCCATAATGCAAATCCAGTTTGGACATTTTATGAATGTTATGTATCGGCGCAGACTTTGACAGATTTGTACATGAAAGATATCGGACTCCTATACTGTTGCATCCCTAACACCAAGTTTGTTAGGGAAAAACATAGCGCTGCCCAGCACTGTCCAGACTCCCCAGGCTTCACACAGTCATACACAGAGACACACTGACACACACAGACATACAGACACACACACACACACTTTCAACACATTTTCTTTATGTTCCAGTTTAGAGCCATTTTGGACGCAACAGTCACAACATGTTTACTTGTCTCTTTCTCGCTTACTCATCTTCCCTCTATCTCTCGCTTTCTCTCGCATCCCTTTCTTCAGTCCTGTTTTCCTTCTCTCCACTGTCGTGATCCCTCGTTCCATGCTACGCAGACGAACAGCGCCAGGACGACGTGCACAGCGATCACAGCCACGATGGCAGCATAGAAGTAGCTGTCATTGCTGGAGTAGCCGAGCGACGCTGCAGACAGAGGACAGAGCCCGGTCATTAAACAGCACCTTACAGGAGTGTGCATGTGCTGTTCATATCAGGATAAAACATGTGGTCAAATTATAGTTATCGTCACACTCTACTGAGGGATGTCATTCAAAAGGCTAAAAGACACCAACGTAAGTCTTTTACATCAGTTGACATAGACGTGCATTACTATTTATAATGAGAATCAGAATAATGAGAATCAGAAAGCTTTAGTGATCCTGGGGGAAAGCGCTTATGTTACAACTGCTTATACACACAGAGACAAGTCTAAATAACTCCAATAAAAATACAGTATGAAATACACAATGCTATATACACAAATGCCAGGGTTTAAAAACCACAGATAAGTAACTTATAGTTAAGTGAATAACTAGTAACACAAATAGTGGTTAGGAGTCTGTTACAGCATGTAATAGAGATCAATAGTATGTAATTGCTATTGACGTAAGTAGTGATATTTCACATGATAAGACTACATATAATAGTAAGATAAAAATGCACACAATGATAATGATTTAACCCAATAAGAAATCGCAGCACAAAGTAGCATCAGGCTGTTGCACAGATTATTGTGTGCTTGCGTGTGTGTGTGTGTGTGTGTGTGTGTGTGTGTGTGTGTGTGCGTGCGACAGAAGGAGGAGTTCTCCAGAAAGTGTTACGACAGCTTCTGCATGTTGGAACTAAGAAGTGCTTACCAATAAATGTACAGGTGTTATTCGTCATGAAAGGCATTTACTGTACAGGCGGTGTGTAGCCATGTGAACGCCGTGCACCAGTAAAGCGCGATCTCAGTTAGGCGGTGGCCATCGTGAGGCCATCGCTCATACTTAACATCAACTTCATGGGAGCTGGGAAAACTTTCTTAATTATATTGTACCTTAAAGGGTTCATATCCTATACTTTTCTTGCAAAGTAAAAATAGCTAAAGAGACTATTTAGTTTCTTTAGGCTTGTCCTATCATAGTTGTATAAAATGACCAAAAAAAGAAGATATATTAATCATTAAATCATTTAGATCAATCAACACAATCGACACAACTATTTAGATGATAATTACCTATTTACCTACTATCAATAAACTTACTTGACTTGGATTAATGGCGGGGTAAAATCTCTTTGCTGTGACAGGGTCATTTATGGAGTAAAATCCATTATTTTAAATGTGAATACTTATGAGAATTGAAACGTAAACCAGTTTAGTGACGATAATTAAACCAATTTCGTTACAATTATTCTTGGTTCAGTGGGGGGGTTGGTTAGCAGCAGCTCCTTCATTTCCAGAATTGGGTATTGAGGCTGAATACAACAACCTGCCTGGATGATTTGTGCCCAAGAGAAGTAATCAGTTAACCTTTATAACAAACCCTTAGAGATGGGACTGTTCTGTGCATATCTTTATTTGCTATTTACTGTTTTTTTTTTTTTTTGTCTCTCTCGCTGTGTAAATAAGCCAAGTCACAAATGCAATACTGACAGGCTGAGGGGGTGGTTTGGGGTGTCTGTAAATATCACACCACAAACAAACAGAATGAAAATCTGTTTTTCTTGATGTAGGCCCTTTGAGTACTGAGGAAAGGTGTGGCTTTAACTGTGGAAATAATATTTTAGCAGATGGATGTCCAAAGTTTTTTTTGGCCAGGAACAGGGTCAGTGAGGGCCTACCTTCAAACAGATACGCCTTTGATGTGAAGTACAGTCCAATGGGAAGAGTAATCATCAGGATTGTGAAAAACAGCAGCGTCATCAGTACCGATATCAGCGATCCATCGTCTCTATTGGAGAGAGAGAGAGACAGAGACAGAGACAGAGACAGAGACAGAGAGAGAGAGAGAGAGAGAGAGAGAGAGAGAGAGAGAGAGAGAGCTCACAGCCACCCAAGTAAATTTTGTTCCTTTTTACAGATATCCAAAATATTTAATATCGTTAAGAGTAAATAAGGGCATACTATGTGTAAAATTACAAGACAGACAAATTCTACATTTTACATTCCAAACCATACAAGCCTTATTTAAATGCCCCCTAATTAATGGTAAATCTGAAAAAAAATGGCTGTTATTTTGTTGCTTTTTATACCACTTGTGACACTCAGCTACACTGAAAAGATTCACCCCTCAACATAAAGCCAAGCTAAACTAAAGATCATAATAATGATGATATAAACACAACCAGTACCAGACTTTTTTCCAAATATTTTTAGTACAATGCCTTACAGACTCAAATCCGACCGAATCGGACTGTGATCGGAGGCCAAATCAACACCTTTACTCAAACTATTCCTTATGTTTGCAGTGTGACAAGACATGTTATTATGCGGAAAGGGGACACATTTTCAGCAACAATGCATAAGTAGGTGTTAAAGTAACATCCACACGAAAGCCAGGGCCAAAGGTTTCCCAGCTGAACATTGTAACATGCTGCCTTCACCAGATTGCATTTTTTTCCACAGAGTGCATTTATCCGACCAGGCTACGTTCTTCTTCTATTGCTCTTCCGTGCAGTGAACACTTCTGATGCTCAAGTGTTCACTGTAAGTGCTTTCAGTTGTGGACAGGGGCCAGCATAGGAACTCTGACCGGTCTTTGGCTACACAGCTCCATACACAGCAAACTATGAGGCACTGTATGTGCTGACACCTTTTATTCCGAGCCAGCATTACATTTTCAGCTTTTCTGTGGGATCAGACCAGACAGGTTAGCTTTCGCTCCCCACATGCATCAGTGGGCCTTGGGTGCTCATGACCGTCATTGCTTCCTCAATTGTCCGTCCTTGAGCCACTTTTGGGTAGGTACTGACCACTGCATATCGGAAACAACTATTTGGAGACACTCTGACATAGTTGTCTGGCCATCATTTTTTGTTTAATTTCAATCACAGTTTTAATGTTGTGGTGTTCAGTGCATGTGTCTGCTGCAATATGACTGACCCAGAGGAAGACAATACGCAAACACATAAATGAATGTGCATTTATTCTATTTTTTTTACACTCCACTCTCAAGTGGTACTTGTCCCTTATTCTTTTTGTAATTGATGTGTACTTTAATTAAAATTCCTAAATAAATTACATTATATGAAATAAAAATAAGACAGAAAATAATTCAAAGCAACTTTCATTGTACCACAGATCAACATGGTAAATGGAAATGCTTTGTATGTCTCAGGGCTACATGTTCAAAGCTGATCCCAGCAGTGATACAACACTTTCTTAAAAGATGCAAATCTTGATATATTTATGTCTGAGCAGTGAGACGAGGTTTTTAGCAGCAAGACAGGCGGCAGCGAAACGAGGACATGCATGTTCTTTTCAAACAAGGACAAAAGGAGGTTTTTTTCCAGCCCTTTTAGCAGCAGAGATATAATGCCTTGCAGAAAAAGGGCCATATTCTCGTTTCCTGATTTCACTAGTGTACAAGGGTGCAACAAAAGCAGCAGCTTCTGCTGCAGTTTCAGAAGATGCCCATTACCTGCATTTTTCATACACTACACTCCTTTCGCAAACATCAGGCCATTTTTATGCTTACTTCGTCCTGGAAAGGATTTTTTTTGTAAAAAGGAGGACACTTTTTTTTTTAAAAGTGCTCCACAGGGAATGGTAACTATTGTCTTTTGTACTGTGGGTGGTGACGAAGGATAAGAAGAACAAGTGGGCCTATCACACTGCTCCACTGAAAGAATGCACAGAAAATTGGAGGGCCACAAGTAGGGTCAGAGAAGTCTTCTTAATCCCTGATTACGCTCCTGAGAGAAGCTTCTTCTTTTCACCTTTCAATTGTTGCTGAAGAGAGAGGCGAGTGCAAATGGGCTTGGAATGGAAATCAAATCGGCGAGGTAACCATGCATTTCTGCCCACATGCCCTCTGCAAACTCTTAGCCTAATGGAAAACCCACTCTAGATTAAAATTTTGCATGCCATTGTGGCAGTGTGACACAGAGCCATTAGCAAGATAGCGATTCTCGCATCCTCCTAGACCAGTCGCAGCACAACTGCTATCTATCTTCAGTTTGGTTCAGCACAGCGCAGCACAGCCTGTGACAGAAATACATAGATCTACACATTAAGAAGACAGTGGAAAGGTGCAAAAACCAAAATGCACACACACTCCCCTCCATAGCAGTCATCAGCCATAATTACATTTCTTCTGCCTCTTTAATTACAGCTTTCATTTCCAGAAGCCCCGTCACGCCGGTGGTGCAAACGCCAGAACCCGGGGTTAATCCGGCTCCCTCTCTGGGCGATAGGGCTGTCTCGTTAGCCGAGCGGGGAGGACCCATTAGCATATCAGCTAATTAGATTCACGATGATGAGGAGACTGTGTTTGTCTGTGTGTGTATATATGGAAGAAGTGGTTTCACAGTGCGGCTCATGCACCCAGAGCAATGAATCGAGACTCGAATACCAGACAAGCAATGGGAAGACAAAATACAAACAAAGTGGGCTGCGTCTGGGTGAGAAATGATCACTACAGGAGTGTACAGAGATACTGCTTCAAAGCAATTTTCAAATCTGAGGTCAACGTCTAATTTAAATATAAAGTATTTTAAAATAAATGAGCACAAAGTGGTAAAATAAAGATCTTACAAAACAGCACTTGTGTTTCAATTGAGCTATAAACCATACAAAAATATACCATGTCAAAGTTTAGAGACATCACCAAAACCAACATTTGTTTTCTGAAACCAAAAGGTATTAGAAAAGTAGTTCAGGGAAGGCTTTACACTAGACATTAGAACACTGTGGTGAAGGTTTCATTGCATTTATCCAAGAGAGCATTAGTGACATCAGGTACTGTTGGATAACCAGTTCTGGATTACAAAAAACAATCCAGCTCATTTAAAAGGTATTGGAAGGAGCTCAGTCACTTCTACACAGTTCCACTAATCTACCGCCCAATGCTGGGGGGTTTGACCCTGCCAGCCAACCCCTGGCACTGGGCATGGCTCATCTGTGGCTGCGCTAAACCATCCAGTTGCATTGCTAATGCTTTTAACAAGTTTTGTAGTTAGATGAGTTATGTTTCTGCTTGTAAATGCTCATTAGGAATGGGTTTATCTTGAAGTCACCAATTTGAAGGGCTTGCTGGATACATCTGGACATACAGTGGCAGGATGAACCCAGAGGCCTAGTATTATTTATAATACTGTTTTAAATTTTGATTGCTTGTTTTTCAGTAGTACCTAAATTGTATAAGACACAGTAATGGTTACTGTGCTAAACGGCTGGATAATAAGTTCACACTTCAAAGAATATGAAACTATATAACAGCAACATTTCAGGAAAGAAAGGGTGGGGCGGGATTTTCAGGCTACCCATCATAAAATGCCCAGAGGGCATCAAGGCTAAAACCCAGGTAGTGGGTACTAGGACATGATGCTACAATCATCAAAGCCCAAGAACACACTATGCTTGGGCTTAATATATCATATTATTTCATATTTCCATAGGATATTTACTTTCTATATTAATAACTGCATGATTTTGTAATGACTGCCCATGCGTATGCATAATATATTGCCCAGCCTAAATGTACACACACTTTCCATTTAATATGCAGAAACGTTCTGCATCAAAAGAGGAGACTGTAAAGTGAGCACAGCGCCTGCGTTTTGTTTTCACTTTTGTACGGTCCTTGCGGAAGATTTAAAGATTTATAAAATAAGACAGTTATTAAAGGGGACATGGAGCATCACTGGAAAAAAGTTTCATGAAAGCTGTTACTGAAGTGTGTTTCTGTGCATCTCCAGAGAAACCGATAACTGATTGATTATGTGCTAATAAAAAAAATAAATGCCCATAAAGAGGAAATGAAAATAACCAAAATTTCAGAAACATGTTGTGTCTACAGTGAACTGGACATCAAAAGGGGGACGAAAGGCTGCAAGGCAAGCACTTGAACGCTCTGGATGTCTTTAGATTATATGAGCAGACTCTGAGCAAAACATCCCACAACTACTGTATATGCACCACTAACAACAGCCAGTAGCCATGGAGAGCCAACATGAGAAAAGAGAGAGAACAAACTGAAACAGCTTGAAGAGAAAACATTTTGCTCTTATTAAGCAGAAGTCTCTTTTCAAACACGGCAGCTCTGTATGGTGTTGCGCTGCCGTAAATATCTCAGGTTAAGACAGGCATTCTTGAATTAAATTTTCTGTCTGTGACACCCAGTTCAAAAAACACTATTACAAAGCCAGATAATGTGAGCTTACAGCTGACGCTGACGATCCAGCAGCCATTGAGGATGCCCTGCAGTGCAGTCAGAGTGGTGGGCACAGGACCATCCGGCACAACCACATGGGTAACTACAGAGGGACACAGACAGCTAAAGTTAGAATACATCAGAAGTCAGGACACAGTAAATTACAACCCACCAATGTTGGTTTCAGCCAGTGAGGAGCTGCCTAGACACACCTGCTATATAAATTACATTTTGCCCCCAAATGTAGTTGATCTGCAAAGAAATCTTAGGTGTTTGAAGGCTGCCTCCACAAGTTTGACCCATTTACAATAGTGTGTGGAAATGGAACAGTGGTAGGTTTCAAAGCCACCATATAAGAAAGCATCATATAACAGCAGGAAAGGAAGGGAAAAGGGTATCAGCGAAACCATCATAAAATGCCCAGAAACCACAAAAGTCTATCTGAGATCATTTAACAAATCAATGCGTGTGAAGCAAATGTGTAATGATGTATGCAAGATGCTTATTGGTGGTGTATAATCTTCTCTTACGGACATCAGCCATGTAGCTCCAGTGTAAAATGAAAGCAAACTTCAGACAAACCTGTTTTTTTTTCAAACCTGTTTTGGCCGTGCAGCCCTGGTTAATATTATAACTGAACTATCTATGCTCCTATGAAATTCTCAAACAGCAGCCTTGTTTTGGATCTCAGCCTGTAATTCTATAAGTAGAAAACTGTTATTTAACATTAAACAAGAAACTCTAAACTAATTTACATACCAAACATAAAGGGTTCAATGTAATCAAATCTGTTAATGTAAACAAATGTTGCCTGGTGACTTTGTTTCAAACAGAGCGAGAAACTGTAGAGTACCACCCAATGTGACAGCTCTTAATTAAAAATCAAATGATTACTCAGCCTCCTAAGTAACAAAGGCTTTCTGTTCGGTAATTACTGAAAGCTCTTAATTATTTCTCAAAGCACAAATATATGTGTATGTTTAGAGAGAGCACTATTATATAAACCCCTTTAAATGAAAGCAATTTCCAGAACAAATGAAAAATATTTACAAAAGGGCCTACAGTCTGACTTTGTGACGAGAATGCTCCCATTTAATTTGGGCAAGTATTGGATTCTGTCCCGCTTTAACAATACTGATGTGCAACTTGTGACAAACTGCTTCGGTTATTTTAATTTTGCCCATTCCAAGTCCGACTGCCTCAGATGATGAGGCCGCGCTATGCATTTATCTGTTATTGTGATTTTCAAAGCTGTATGAAGTCTCTTGATAGGAACACGTACTGCGGCAAATGCGAGTATCATCATACGCGTCTACGGTATGGAGGAAATTTTGCAATTATCCTCTTTATACTCAAGGTAGATGCTTCGCATACCTTAATCAAAACTTTGCTGCAGTTAGAGGAAAGAAAAGAAGGCAAAGGCGATTTTAAACTCGATAGGTAATGTCTTTCTGCTCAAGTGAACTAGAGAATCAGCCGTAAAGCTAAGATGTAGAATGGCGAGAATTCTCCAGCTGGAAACAAACTCAAAAGCAGTTTTAGTACTTCAATGTCAAAATGAATCATATTGTAAAATGCTTTCCAAACAGTTTTGTGGCCACAGATTCTGTTTATTGCTAGACTATGCGAAATTAGACTGCAGAGGAATTGTAAATGATCAAACAGTTAAACCTAATCTAATATACACCACATCTGTCACAGCACTTCAGGTACATGACTGAGTCTGCTATTTTTAGAGTGATGACTAATGCATAATTCTTGCCTGATTTATCTTTTATGACAGTAACATATCATAGGAGACTGATACCTGCGCTAGAGAAGGTTTCAAGCTGCTTTCCTCCTAGGATTTGTGCCGCTTTAATGAGCTGGTTCTGCTGGGGTTGGGTCAGTTTACTACCAATCAGAATGACTGGCACATCCCTTCTGATAATGCCTGGAGACTAAAAGAACAGAATAACGGCTATGAGGAAGAATCAATAGAACAAGTTAAACATTTCAAATGTTTTTAAGCACAGAGTCTCTGTAACAAACAAATCATTCACAAGAAGCATGGTAGGACAGAATTACATCAGTGTCGGACAGTCATACCTTTGAGAGACTGGCTGGAGAGGTCAGAGGCGTGGTAAAGAAATGGGGTGCCTCAGGGATCACTCTTAGGGCCTCTCTCATTTCTTGAGTCACTGCATAGTCAACAGGTTGAAGTCCAGCTATGTTCCTGTCAAACACATTTTTGTTGTTTGGCGTACTTTATACACTCATAACAAGGATTCAATGATTCCAGGATTCAAGGAACAGCTGTACAGCCTCCAGTTGAGGTAAGTAAATGCACAAACTTGACCGTAAAAAAAGCCTTAGCAATGTGATGCCACAAGACACACCGGCTACAAGTGGCTACAGCACTTGGTGCCAACCTACCATCTCCTTATATGCATAATAAAACAATATGCATAACTGCATATCTGACAGTGATAGGAAAGTATTTGAAGATAACATTTAGGGAATATCGAATTCAACTGTGTGTGCTACCAGCTAATGAGTCAAGTGCACAGGTCCGTAACCAGCACAAAGGTGCCCGCTGGGGTTTTAAGTCAAGCATTTGGCTCATCCCCACTCGTTAGATTAAGCGTAAGCATGGAGATAACACCTGGGGGACAATTAATAGGTCCACTGGTCCATAAAATATTTCATTTGAATGCAGGAGCCATTAGGGCCCTCTTCCTAAGTTCACAGGTGTACAAATACATACACATGTACACACACAACACATAAATTTGTGGCCAAAGTAGGATTGGTGTTTACCACATAAATTTAAAAAGAGGCCTTTAATACCAATAAGGCTGAAACGTCTTTATCGTCTCAAAAGGTACATATTAACTAAGCTGGCCCATACTCTGCGATATCAGCAAGCCCAGGCCTCCTTAGATCTCCATCAATTTTTTACCTGATGCATCGGACGCCGATGGCAGCAGTAACGGGGCCCTATGGATCACAGATCAATAGAAAAGTGAAAATTACAAACCCTTTGAGTTGCACCAGATGTTTCTATTTGTGCAACTGGAAAACTGCAGCAATCGAGTGTGGTGGGGATGCTGCCCGAAGCTAAACACGGCTCATCGATTGACGGGAGTGTCTCCATCACGTACACGTACGTGTACACACACACACACACACACACACACACACACACACACACACACACAAACACACACACACACACACACACACACACA
>JBBJLS010000002.1:1867323-1895436 GCA_037577275.1 Bryconaethiops microstoma
ACTTCAGTACTTTAACTTAAGTGAAATTTAACTGTATGACTTTCACTTGTATTGGAGTAACATTTGACTAGTGGTATATCTGTACTTTTACTTAAGTAATGAAGTTAGGTACTTTGTCCACCTCTGGTCTCATCTGACAATGAAACCCGATTCCAGTCAAAGTTCCAGGTCTCTCCAGGTGTTTACATGTAGTTAGACTAAAGTAAAGGCTTTTTATCTGGCATGAAGCCTGATGAAGAGGACAAAACTGTATAAGTGTGTGTATTTTCTGCAAACCTACTATTTAATTACTGCTGTGATGTTTTCACTGGCCTAATTTCTTTTTTCCATTTTGTTAAATTCATCAAATTAACGGTAACTATGTATTAAAATTTCATTTGCAGAAGTGTGTTCTTTGTAGGTAATGCACACTTTACAGTGCATATGATTTCTATCAGATACCCAAACATTTGCATACAACTGTAAATGTGTGTGCAGTTCACAGTTTCATATCCTTCCCTGTATGACCCTTAGCCCATGTAAAATTCACCCTTTGTCAAATTCTGGTTTCAGCAGTTGATTGAGTAAAATGACAGCTCACATAATTTGCAGTTTTGCTTTCAACGAAACAGCCCTTAGTGAATCCCTTACCCTCAACGTCTGGCAATGACATTATAATGACTAATTTTGTTCCATATGAGGGCCAGTTCTGATTTGATTCTGATGTAAAGAGACACTTGTTCCATGCACAATAAGACAAGCACTGAACATCCGCATTTGAAAAATAGCTTTAATGCAAAAATAAGTTTGGTACATTTTTAAAAAGAGGAACTGTGCCTCGAAGCGGTCCGAGGAAAGAGCTGATGAAATATTCAGTACATGAGAGATGTGCCTTGAGAGGAAATATTAATGAGAAAGAAGATGTGCAGACATTGAAGAATCATTTATATCTCGGAGCCAAAACGGTCTTTGTGATTTATACCAACCCCAGAAGCAGCGCTGCGTCAGTGCTGCCAGCGGTTCAAAAGGATGAGGTCCCCACCCTGCATGCATAGCTAATGTGGTATTGAGTAACCAAATTATGGTCATCTGTTTGCGTTCTTTGGGATTTGATGATGGTAAACAACAGAACCATCAAGGAAATTCCGATGGAGAGAGTGAAACTTGCCGATTGGCAGCTTTGGATTTAGACAGGGCCTCAGACTTGTTGAAAGTCTTTTCCCTTACTCAGAGGGAATAAAAATCAGGAAAGCAGGTCGCAGAACAAAGTTCTTTATTTGAAGAGAGCTCTGAGCTTGGACTGCTCAGTTTCAGTCGCAGCCTGTCTAAGGTCTAGGTCCCGGTTTGATTAGATGAGTTGTGTCACAGCATTATAGTTTGAATCCCCCTCACCCCCCATGTGACATACAAAGTCATGTGTGAGTTCCTTGTCGTCTAGAGACACAGATATACAGGTAGTTGCAGAGGTTCAGTGATGAACGCTTCATCCTGTTATGGCACTCAGGGACTGAGCAGCTGTAAACGGCATACACAGACTTCACTGTACACATTAAAAGTTTAAAAAGGAAAATAGAGGGCGGAAAAACAAAGCCTGAACAGTGCAAATATTTTAGTCCCATAGTGAACAATACAGTGGATAAAACAGAATATAAATCTATAGATATGATATAGGTTTTGACATAAATTTGGCTACTTGAGACAATTTTCACCTGTGATTTCATGTATTAAAATTAAAATTCTATTTTATAAATATTTGAGCATAATTTTTGGCCTGAGATGTGCATACTGGCACCTTAGGTACATAGATAAATAGAACGAACCTGAGAGGTGGGTTCATTCCTCACAAAGTGCCTTAGATACTTCATTATTTCATTAAATGAAAATAGAATAAATTAAAGTTATACAGACTGATTTTTTTTATTCGGAAAATTACTGAATCTAGACTTTAAGAGTTACTATATATTAACTTAGTTGTCGTTCATTCAACAGTGCGCAATGTGTCCAGACTGTCCGTGTCAGAGGCTTCGCTGACATCCTGAAATTCTGCACCAGCCTTTCCTGTAGCAAAGTTAATGAAGACCTGGAGAGACAAGTCGAGACAAAAGGATACGATTTCTGTCAGTTTCTGTGCCACAGTTACTCTTTCATTCATTTCATTACTTCTGCCTCTTTTCTCTCTCTCTCTCTCTCTCTCTCTCTCTTTCTCTCTCTATCTCTGTCTCTCTAGCAGGCAAGAATACGCCAGGCCTCTCACTCTTCTCTTCTCTCCCGGACTCAATTCATCCATCCATCCCACCATCAGTCACTTGTTCACCCACTAATATCCCCCTCTCCATCCTATCTTTTCTCATTTGCTTCAACATTCATTGCCTATTCTTCTATCTAGCTCCCACCACATCTCTCCCAGTTCTCACCTCATCCAGCGTGGTCTGACTGACTGAGAAGTGTTTGATCCGCAGCGCTGCTTTGTTCGCCTCTAGCTGGTCAAAGATGTCAGCCACACCGCCAGGAGCCACAGGAACATGGTATTCCACCATAGAAGAGTGATGATCCTGCACAAATGTTCAAAAACGAGCATGTCTTATTGAGGTACCACAGTACAAGAATAAAATGCACCACACTGGCCCACAAGTCATAACGTTCTACAAACCTAGATGTGTATCCCAGCTCTAGATCCGAAGCATTATGAGCCATTCAATTGTCTAATTAGGAACCCCCTTTTGAGCTTGATCAGCTCTGTGGCACACTGCTACAGACATGCGCACAGGGTACCTAATGCTCAAGTTTTGGCTCTTTAGTAGAGAGTTGTAGCTTAAACTTCTTATTAAATGCAGGTCATTGTTGGGTCGAACTTGGCTGTAAATAACCTTTTTTTATAGAAAAACCTGAAAAACAGAAGAACTTCACTTTCAACTGTAAATGTAATGTATAAAGGAAAGAGGCAAATTAACTGTTGATTAGCCAGTGATTTCTGCTGTTTAAGTATGCTAGCAAACTTGCATATTAGCTGACCTAACTTTTAGTTCTTTTCAATGTGATCTGTAGGCTTACTACAGCGATGAGCTAATCTGCTAGCTAGCATGCTTACTTTCAAACTACATGCTAGCTAGCCATTATGGGGTCACCACTTTTCTTTATACTTTGCATTTACTGCATGTAGTGCTTTGTTGTCTTTACCAGACTGAAGGGTTTTCTGTGATAAATAGACTGTTTTGAAGCTGAACTGAATCTGATACCACTACGAACAGCAGGAGAATGGCTTTGCAGTAAGGACTACACATGACCATATCAAAACTGTCTCATAGAGCCCTAAATGCAAATAGTTTCCAAATTAATCTGTTCTGTTTGGGGTTTTTTTTTCTTCAGGCTGACATTTTGAGAGTCTTCAGTTTTGAGTCAGAAGTGAGTCAGCAGTCAGAAAAGGGCAGTTCACGTTAACCAACAGGTGACTTAAGTGTGAGTTGCTGAATCAAGTCTCCATCTCTCAAGATGGCTGTTGCCACTGTTTTAAGCTATATAAGCTTCCATTACCGTTGACCACATTACATCAGTCTTATATCAGTGCAAAACTAAAGAAGAAATGTTCATGCACCTAGCTTGCCTTGGAAGACTGGATGGGGGGACAGGGTACATTAGAATTTTGGCCAAACAATTACATCAAGCACCACAGATTTTTATCTGTTTTCTCATATGTAACACAATAGATTGAGCCAATAAGTTTCCACCATCTGTTTGAACCGATGAAACTGCACAAAACAGCCATCACAAGTTCAGTTGCCTTGACTACTGATACCAGACATTTTAATGACCTGGATTACTGAAAAACCTTCACAGATGTAATTACAGCGCCTTTCAAGAGCCAAATTAGCTGTGGAAGAGCTGGGCAAACACAGAATTTGCAGTGCATAGAGCCCCCAGGACTGAGACTGAGACACCTGCTCTCAACAACCAATTAAAGTTTCCTAACAGAAAATACAGCGCAGGGTCATTGACTCACAGCTACAAATGCTTACCATTGCCAAGCAGAAAAACACTCAGCAGGGCGGCCTTTAAATGCTCCCTGAGCTAGTACATGGAGCTTGCTGATTTGTAAGAGAAGTCTTAAAAATGAACTCATCAGCCCTGTGGATATTAAGTGCTTTTACCTTCAAGTAAGTGCTGGGAAAATGCTCCTCCATGAACCTGGTGATTGTGTCTACATCAGTGGAGGCTCTAGTCAGGTACATCTTCACAGTGAAGCCACTGCCAAACCTGTTGGGTCAACATGAGTTAGTGCTACCTCTCCAGACAAAGCAAACTAGTGTTTGCAAGGGAGATTCAACTGAGGAAGAGTTTGAAGTGGAGTGGAGAAGAAGTGTGAGGACAGGTAGAGGGGAAAGTGGTAACTAATAGGTTTGTGGAGGCAGAGAGGGAGGTCACTGACCTGTTCTTGATGTGCTGTAGGGAGCCCAGACATCTGAACTGGCCTTGCACCATTATAGCCAGACGAGTACATAAGGCCTCGCACTCCTCCATGCTAAAAGAAGCGAATACAAAATGAGTTTTACCAAAAAATCACTTTTCTTTTTACATTTTAATCACACTTTCCCTCTAATTATGTGCATTTTTATTTGAACAAGTAAACAAGCACCCAAGAATGCACTTCAGTTACATTGTATGTTCATTCAGACAGAGTGCAACACCATACAACCATGTAAGAACTACCATACGGGCATGTATGGTAGTTCTTACCATACAAGCCCATATGTGTGACTGTCTGGGGAATCCAGTGTCCAGGGGCACCAAAACGTTGTTCAGAAAAATAAATGAAAATAAAGCAATAACACAAGTCCATGTTTAAATTGATATGAATTATATTTTAACATTAAACTGTGAAAACATACTGTTTGCTTTAGACCTAGTCACACATCAGATTAGTTAGTCTCCTTCTAACACTTGCTTTAAGCCTTGCTGTAAATATCTAAAAAGGATCAACATAAGTAATGCCTTAAATTTGAAGGGGAGTGGTACAAAAGTAAGGATCACATGCCTTCTGATTAAACATGCATTTGAACTTTTATGATATTCATGAGTTAGCGAAAGCTTACCTATTTACATCTCTGGCTAACCATAGTAAGGCCTTATCTGAAAATCACATGCCAGGTTCCTTTATATCCTCTGTCAAGTCCCCAGAAAAGCTGTTGCAAGATTTTAGGTAATAATCAATGGGTAATTGGTGTGTGTAGTGGAGTCTTTTGCTTGTGGAATTTATGGGACTGTAACTCAAATGTTTAGTGGCACCAGAGGCAAAGTAAGAAGAAACTACACCTAATGAAGGTTCATTTTGATGATTAATCAAATAATGGTTAATAGAAATTAATATTATTAATAATTAGTTTCTGCCTTAAAAGAGTTTCATATAGATGTTCCTACCTGTGTGATGTCAGAACCACAGCACATTTTCCCATCACTTCCTCTGAGATGATCTTCCAGAGATGCCGTTTGGAGCGGGGGTCCATTCCTGAGCTGGGTTCATCCTGATGTATTGGGAGGGCAGAAGAAACAGGTGAGCATTTCCCAAAGTTGTGGCAGACAATGAACATATCAGTGTTTCTGTATTGCACAGAGCAACAGTGTCATAGCGGATCAGCTCTGGATATAACGCAATGCAGTGTAAAGTAGCTAAAAGCTGCAGTAAATTTCTCTGTCTGCTGAAAGCAATAAATTTTTAAAGTAGCAGCAGATGGAATTGCTGACAGGTGGGCAAGAATGAGTGGATAGAAAGATGCAGGAGAAGTGCTGAATAAAGAAATTCTGCTATAAACTGTAAACTGGAGCATCGAGAAGAGTGGAGGAGGCAGTTAGCCGCACCAGCAGCAGGATCTGTGGCTGTCCAATGAGAGCCAGAGCGGTAGACAGCTTGCGGCGTGTTCCACAGCTGTAGAGTTCACTGATGATGCGCCTGTGGTAGTTCAGCTCCAGTTTCTTCAGCAAGTAGTTCACAACCTGCACAGCACAAAAAACACACACATACAAAAAATATTTGGTCAACTGAGAAAAGATACTGGAGACTTTTGCCAATTAACTCGCAAATATGTTTTAAGAGCCACCATATGGGCTGGTGGCCTGGTAGTTAGTGAGTTGCCCCTGTGATCAGAAGGTTGTGGGTTTGAATTTCAGGACTGCTAGTGGCACCACTGCGGTATCCTCTAGCAAGGTACTGCCCCCACACATTGCACCTCAGGCGCCTCCATTGCTTCACTTGGTGAGAAAGAATTTCACACTGTTTGCAAAGTTCTGGGCCACCTCACTTCTTCTTCATTTTCACGTTTTCCATGACCTCCGTTTCTGTTTCAGTTTAATGAAGCACTAACGGCTCCTGAAAAAAGACTTTACCACTTGGTCTAGAATGTTGAGTATGTGGTCTCAGCACCATAATGAGTTGCTCTGAACTTTGTTGTGATTAAATGCCTGTTGACATCTGGCTTGACGCACAAAGCACGTCATGCATGCTGCATCCGTTTAATTAACTAGATTCCAACATCAAAAGAGCTAACCAGCCACTCTTTGAATTTAAACATCTCACTGTGGACCTGTGAAGAACCAGAAGGTGCTCTAAGTTCCAGTGCGTTTAAAATGTCCCCTGACTCAACAAACTGTTTCCCTGAGGGCGTTCGGATTTTGAGAGTGCTTGTCCTGAATCTTTCACTAATCTACGCTAATGGGCCAAGCTACAGACACACCAAGGCCGTGGCAACAGTAAGAGATGAATGATATAGCTTACAAATCTTTCTATTTTTCCTTAAAGCTCTTAATGGTTTATTAACACACTCATTAAGGCTTAGGATTTCCATTTCTGAACAATTTATGTCACTTCGCTGGTGACATAAGGGCCGAAAGTAGGGCTAACACAGCTACGATGTCCTCACTTCGACTCCTTCGTCTCCTGTCTCTGTTCCTGGAGATGACTCACCTTCTAAAAGGCTCTGAAACTGTTCACTGTTTCCATTAGTCTTAGTAGGCTACGGGCTGTTCTAAGCAAGGGGTTCAAATAGAAGCCATTACTTCTATCACTGTGAAGCGGTGAGCCACATTAAAATTATAAAAACCATAACAGCGAAGATTGTCACTCTCCTAATGCCCATATAGTTTATTGCCATAATATACAGCTATCTTACTTTCTGATCACTATGGAAAATGTAGCCTGTAAAGATCAAAACACTGAGGAGGGTAGATGACTGGACAGACTAGAGTCTGAAATATTTGTCGGGGTTATAAGACATACAGAGGTGTGTTAAGTTCTCACTATTGTCACTATTGTAACTGCTGCTATGCTATCAGGTTTTATTTAACACCTCATAATGATCCTGCTCGGTCAGATTCTGACAAGATCTTGTTGGATGCTGGCTAATTTCAGACCGAAAACTTGATGATGTGGTGCAGGCCAAACTCAGGCTGTATTTAAAGTCAGTCCAAAAGTCTCGGTTAAAGCTGTAGTGTAGACTAAAATATTAGGAACTGGGTAGAGAACACATAAGTGAACATTTAAGTAATAACACTCATAATAGCCTTTCTGGATACGGACACTGGTCACTTTCAAACTTAAGGCGCATTTCCATAGGCCTACGGGATCCGTACAGCAATGGCACAGAAGTTGTAGCACGCATTGATTTTAAATTATATCAAACAGATAGCTTCCCAGTTGTTAGTCATCAGCTTCCCAGTTGTTAGTTTGTATCTCTGTTTTTTTGTGTGGACAGTAAACAACAAGAGCCTATTTCCAATATTATGATGACAACATTTTGACCAATCAGAAAGCAGTGATGTAGCCCGCTTTTGGCCCTGCCTTTGAGTAGCACAGGTATGGCTCAGGTGCTGGCCGTTTTATTCGTAATGGAAAAAGGTTTGTTCGCAGTACAGGATGGTTCCTTGTACCAGTGGGAAAGTGCCATTAGATACTGTAGGATCTTGTGTTGGACCTCTTCTACCTGTTCATCGGTGGTCAGTTTTTGACCAAAGAGTCACTCTTGCTTGTTTTCAGATTGTGGACCAATCTCATACTAACATGCTACTACTGCTGAGTTGATAATGGCCCACCTCTCATATAATTTATGGTCATCCTTACTAATGATCCTGATCAGTGAGGAATAAGGAGGGAAGGGGGTGTAACAACAGATGGACTACAGTCTGTAATTGTACACCCATACCGTGGACCTACAAAGTAACTGGACTTTATAAAGCGCCTAGTGAGTTGTTTCTTATGAAGCTGTTTCTTATAAAATCTGATACATTTTATTATTCTTTACTCCAGGAAGAAAGGTTTCAGTGACAAATCTCCCAGAGATGCACACCTTTGCTTCACTCAGTCATTTCTTCTCAGACAATATTTTCACCAATGTGTCAGAATTTGCCTTAATCAGCAGCTTCATGATAAATCCTTAAGAAATGCTGTCTTGCCGGCTTGTTTATGGCTAATGAAGATTTCTCTAAAGTGGCCTGAGGCAGGTTTTCCAGAACTGTCCCTTCCCAATAATCCTGTGAGAATGGAAGATTAATTAGCTTCCTCTCAAATCAATATGGAGAAGCGCCAGCCCTGGCCTGTCAAATTCAATATTCCACTCATACCAAGCTTCCTCTGCTCTGAGACTGATGCAAAGGGCAATACCAGCTCCGCCTTATATTTAGATATATGTGAAATGAAGTCAGTGCCCTGCAGGTTGCGTATACTGTATAAAACCAAGTCTCAAAAGAAAAAACTCTTCGGAGTATATATTACTGTGAATAAAGAAACCAGACCAGAGTTGATGTAATAATGTAAATATGGCAACTAATTTAGTACCCCTTCAAGTGCTCTTTTCCCAGCACAATTTTTTCCCTACTATTATGAACATGATTCAAATCAAACAAAAGTCTTGATCATTACTTGATGAGCTGCACCATCTGATACAGTGCAGCTATCAGAACATAAAATTGGAAATGTTCAAGTTTACCACCCATAGGGGTGGGAATTGCAACAGAGGTCCAGAATATTTGGGCCATGAAATATTATTGCAATTTACTGTAGCTAGCTTGGCAACTCTGACTTCCTTGCCAAAAGTGAAGGACAATATTTTATGCCATCTTGTGTAGAGGCAGTGTTTTCAGTGTAGATGTACATGCCAAAATGAAATAATATTAAATACATTAAACAATTGTGAAATAATATATTTTATTAATGAATATCAATACCTGGTGCTGCTGTATCAATATAATATGGTGCCAAAAATGTTATACACAGTGTATAATATTACACTGTACTGATATTACACTGTATTGATTTTTCTACTACCCTTTGCATATGGACATACGAGTCGTAAATACTAATGGAGAACTCAAGTTCAATCAGTTGTGATGTAGCAGTTCAACAAACCATTCCTCTATCAAGTGTATTTTGAATGCAACAACACCAACAAACATTTCTGAATGCAACAAAACCAACAAACAGCAGTTTATAATTATTCAATGATTGATTTAATTATGTGAACTGTAAAAGATCATAATACAATTCACTCCATAGTTTTATGATTTACTTTTTTGTTTGAACAAACTTATAAGGTATTGAAATAATAGTTTTCAGGATAGGAGTGTAGCATAATGGTATGTTTCCAGCCAATATTGCTCTGAAAATGTAACCTTTGATCCTGAAATTCAGAAATTAAATAAATAAATATTGTGGGTGCTAGAAAGGCTTCGTTGCATGATGCCATAGAAAAAACGTTTTTGGTCCCCTAAAAAAACCTTTCAGTGGATGATTCTTAAAAAAACTGTAAATGATATGTGTCAGTATGAATAACTTTTAGTTATGATGTGAAAGGTCCTGGAATAACATTTAAATTGTTAAATATTTTAAACACTACATGATTCTTTATATTGATCTAATATACAAAAATCAATTTGTAGACTTAAAATTAATCAGGTAATTTGCTTAAATTGAGGCAATCTGTTTCCCAGCTTTTATGACGTACACAGAGCGGCCGCTAGATTGGTTCCTGTCTAAGTGTGTTTTGTATTTAGGTTTCAAGAGTTGATGTTTTAGTGCTGGTTATCCCTCACAAATGCCCTCATGATTCCCGCTCCTTGTGTTTCTTAGTTCTGCTTTGTGTTTTCAGGCCCACCTGCCTTTTTATGTTTTGTAGTAGAGTCTGTGTCTTTTTATAATAAAATACTATCTAAGGAACCTGCGCCTTGCGCCTCGCATCACTCCCGAGCACGGCACGATGTGACAGCTTTCAAAAGTGATCTCTACATTAGTAAGTATGAAGTGTGTGTTTTTCATTGTACATCCCACTCGACGTTCATATTAATCACAGATACAAATATCTTGTAAATATGACCAGATTACATGATCATTTTCAGGTGACTTTGAGTCTGGCTTGAAGACCATCGCCCTTGTTTGAACTAATGACCAAAGACAAAAAGGCCACCTTACCCCATCAATCTCCCTCTTGGAGATGCCCCTGATGCGAGCGTAGAAGTACAAATGTTCCTCTCCAGTCAGTAAGTCATCCAGTGCATCCACTTGAGGGCAGTAACCGATGTTTATGCCCTCTGTCCTGCAGTCTATCATGTCAACCAATCGCCTGGAAGCATGATACAAGCTGATTTAGCTGAAACTGGTCTGAACAGTGGTGCTAGCATCTCTCATCAGAAAATAGTAGTGGAGTTGAAATGGTTACCCATCCCAGTCGCGGACTTGTGCTGAGCCATGTGTAGGGCTCACATCTCCAGTCAGCATCTTGAACGTGGTGGTCTTTCCTGCTCCATTGACACCCAGCAATCCAAAGCACTAGAAAAACAAAAATAAATCTTGACACTGGAATAGCATGCAAGTTTAAACAAGATGTTTAATATCTGACAAAATATGCTGAGAAGTAATCTCATTTCACACTAGGGAACTTCATAATAGTTTCAATGTATGACTAATCATACAGAAAGCATGTCTAAGCACTCATATCGTAACACAATTATTGTAATCACCCTATCTTACAGTTCATAATAATAGGAATTACGGCAACAAATATTCAAATCATTTATGGTTTATGTAAAGACTCACCTCTCCCGCTGGTATGCCGAAAGACAGCTTCTTCACGGCGTGTACTTTCCGGCTCAGGTGCTGGTAGACTTTAGTGAGCTGGCTGACCTGCAGCAAATCCGAACCGGCCGCGCCACTGTCCACACGCTGGCGTTCTGCCGAGACGTCCTCATCCTCGTTCCAGCTTCCTGTCTGAGACGCTGGCTTTCTCCGGCAGAAGAGCCGCCTTGTCAGGGACAGGCATACAAGAAATGAACGTAAGGAGCATGAAGGTGTAAACAGAACAAAGCTCCAGTGATAAAACTATTTAATTGCATTTATTTGACTTATAGTAATACAAAGAAAATGATTCCTACTGCAACATATATTAAATGTCACATCTTCCGAGAAGCCAGACAACTGTTCTTCACAGTTTTAAAGCCAGACACTTTTCTCTACTTTACGCCATAGCTGCTCGAGCCAAGCTCAATAACCAGCATCCCATTCTACTCCTAATGATGTATGGCCATCATTCTGTATTTTTACTGTCTCAAAACGGGTTTGCAATAACAGTGCATTTCTCTTTTTAATTTTACGTTTTTTATTGTTGTAATATCACACATTGAAACTTTATTAAAGTTTATTTCGAACTTCTATTCCACTCAGCCCCATAAACCCTCAATGGCTGAGGCCTTACCTAACTTTCCGGAGGAGCCACTTGTTAAGCAGCAGCCTCAGAGTGAAGCAAAATAAACCCTGCAGGAACATAGAGACGAACATCCAGCCCAGGACATCCATGCTGAAGGGGTTCTTATAGGCGTCCACTCCGAACACAACGAGCACCTGGACCTGCATGTCCACCCGGGCCAGTTCCATCAGCCCGTTTCCAAAGCTGAACTGGGGGAAGATCAGGAACACATAGCTCAGGGTCCGGTACACAGCCTGGATGTTCTGTAAGGATTAAAAAAAGGACACAAAAACAGAACGGATTAGGTCACTTTTATATTTAACTGGTAAATATGACAGCAATCCGACTTGTCAGCTGCATTTGCTGTGCACTTTCATTTTAACCCACACTTGAGAAATTTTTTTCTATTTTATTCATGCAAAAGTGATTTGAGTTTATCCAAAGGTCACATGTACACTGCAGTAACTAAAATGGCCACTACAATATGAATTGCCTCAGGGAATATTCTGTATGTAGAGACCCCGACCGCAACAGATCACCCCCTACTTAAATGTGACACAGGAATATAGGTGGAACTGGTGAATCTGAATCAATTACATGTAAAAACATATATCTAGACTTAACCTTTAGCATGGGAAGCATGAAAGCAAGAGAAGAAGGAATTATGAGCCCACCCTCAGTGACCTTATAATATTTTTATCATTAAATACTATGAGATTCAAGTTTAGAAAGTGTGACAAACCAAGAATTGACCATCAGATCCATCAGTAAAGCACCGTGTCACTAAAACCATTGAAGTATATGATTGAAATCTCAAACATAGCTTTTAAATTACATTGGTCAATATTGAGTTATCTGAATTTTTTTAACCCTTTAAAATGATCCATATCAGCCACAAAACTGAAGGCTGGGAATGCACTTCAGCTTCTCTCATGACTATGTAAATTACACCAGGCAACAAAAATTTGTTTCATTACATTTTGTAGTTTTTCTTATACGATCTCGGCACGCTGATTTCGGTGGTAACTTTTATTTTCATGTAGCTTCAAAGTGTATTTAGAAACATCATTTTTAGAAAAAACTAAACATGGCAGCTCAGCTGACATGGTCTTCTGTTATACTTACAACTTTGAGCTTTGAGGGTAATTTGTATTGTTACTTTATTTGTGCATGCAAAATAAACATTGTTGCTCCCAGTGGTGTTAATATTTTGCAAATTGCTCGTATATGCTAAATATACATTAAAAGAAACATCTCTAGAACCATTGAAGGTAGGAAAAAACTGATGTGATTTTCTGAATCAGACTAAGAAACATCAAAAATTGCAATGAAACAGACCTTTCATAAAACTTTGTTACCCAGTGTTAGCAGTGGTGAACGATGCTGATTAGAATTAGGTCTGTAACTTAGGTTGTAAATACAAATCATGGGGAGGGGAAAGGAAAATGAACACACCTGCTGTGAAGCAAATTTCTGCTGGCACACCTACTGGAATTTAATTATTTTTTTCGTAGTAAGCAAATGGCATTGCACATGAACATTTTTGGTTGGTCTACATTAAACATGGACATCTCAAGTCTAAAAATGACATTCAGTGTTTCATTTGATTCTTTTAACACATACATTAACACATCTGACCTTGTATGTGATTCACTGTTTACTGTATGACGGAGATCACTGGTTAGAATGCTACTTGTACAACAGAGTGATGTATCCAATACTTCCAGAGGGCCTTGAGTGAAATTGGTCCCACCCATTGAGAATCACAATATAATTGATTGATTCCACATTTCCTAACTATGTTGGTAGTTAACATAATGTTAGTAATTCGGCTCAGCATCTGATGCCCTAACCAAATCTTAGTAATAACCTTAGATTACCGCAGTACTTGCAGAGTTAAAATACAAATATGATTCTACTGAACAAAAATGAATAAAAAATTATAGACATGTATTTTTAGTTCCCAGGAGTCGGCCTGCTTCTGAAAGGCCCTAAGGGTTCCCCTCTGGTTATGTGCTATATGTTAAAACGTTTGTAGACACCTGCCATCTAATATTTCTTCCAAAGCTGTTAGTAAGACGTTTGTCCCCCTTTTGCTGCAGTAACAGCCTTCAGACGATTTTTGGCACTGGACATGGTGACCTTAGACTTTTCTATGGAGATCATACAAGCCCTGTGTTTGTGAATTAATGTCAATATCTTGCATGAATTCACTAACTAGAAGGGCTGCCTGGATACTTTTGGGGATGTAGTGTAAGCCTTTAGGCTGATAAGCCTGAGGTTCAGGAGGTTAAGCTGCCCTCTCTGGCTCAGTCTTACCTCATCGTTCTGGTGAAGCTGCCCTAGGAAGTAGACTATTGCAGTGGAGATGATGGTGTTCACACTGACAAAGAGGTTGATGCAGACGTAGCTGATGAAAGCCATCTCTGCATCCTTGAACACAGTTGATATGAGGTACATCCAGGGGAAGCTTGCAAACCTGTAAAAGAGCCAATGAATTAACAAAGGCAAGGAGAGGGTGGATAAATACAAAACAGTTATGCTGAGGAAAAGAACCAAGGAGAAACATCCACTCAGACCAAGAGGAGGTGTTAAAAAAACAGGAGAGGAAGAAATGTGCACAAGCTGAGTTAAGCGAGCGGAAGATAAATGACTTCATCTGCTCTCTCATGGTGAGGCTTTTTCTCGCCTTTTCTGCACTGCAAAATGATCTGCTTTTTTATTCATTACTCTCGGTGATTGGGGTGGAGGAGGTCAAGGAAGAAGATGTGCTTAAACACAAAGGAAAGAGAGCTGAGGGTGCGAGTGTTTATCTGTGTGCGAGTGAGAGTGTGTGACTCCATGTGTGGTAGAGAGAGGGAGAGACTTTTCTCTCAGACACAAGGATGCCAAACAAAAGCAATTAAGCAGCTCCGGGTGAGAGCGGGCAGCAGACAGCGGTGCTGGTCTGGTTATTTATGGGCCGGAAATCAGAGGGCCACTGGGGCTGATGCATGGTAGACAGAGTGCTGAGTTTTTCACCGAGCGCAGGGCCTCCCAGGCCTCCTCATTGCCCGCAGGCCGAGGAGCAGCACTGGGCCCTATGATTCCGCTCAAAACACAATTAGCATGGTGATGGATTGGGGAGATCACTCTTGTACAGCCTGACGGAACTATTGTAAGTAGTTTCTGATCTTATTATGCAGCAGGACACCTTGTTTTCTAACAGGGGTAAAATCAGACAGAAGCTCCAAAATCTTTGGCTTGTAATTGGATGGAAAGTAAATAAATTCTAACACAATGTTTGTGAAATCCATGTAAATATTTAATGTGATAACCCATGCTGATAGACAACCCTTATTCAGCTACACTCCTTCATCTTCTCCTTACACTTCATGATGGTCTGTTTTGGTGCAGTATATTTATGTGATTTTATGAAGTGGCTACTTTTCCTCCTCCAATTCACAGCAGAATGTTTTCTTTTTAGAAGATTTTGTCCTTCCTACTTTTTTATGGTGTCTCAACTTGCTACATAAATTAGTTTGTTAAGACAAACTCTTCATTAACCATCATTATTTCTAATTTTTTCCTGTTATGATATATTGCATTAGTATAATATACTGCATATTGAATACTGCACCAGTATAACATGCTGCATTCTGTATACTCGACCAGTATAGTACACAGTCTAATGCATGGCGCACCAGTATAACATGCCGTGTACTGTATGCTGCACCAGTATAATGTAATGTTCACTGTATGTTCCACCAGTAAAATCTACTGTCTACTACATGTTGCACCAGTGTGATACAGTGTATACTGCACACTGCACCAGTATAACATGCTGTATACTGCATACCACACCAGTTTAACATAGTTTCTGCTGCATACTTCACCAGTATAATGTACACTTCATAATGCACCAGTTTAATACAATGTATACTGCACATTCAATCCAAGTTGGTCATGAACTGAATGTTACTTAACACTGTTAATACTGTAAGGAAATTTGTCATTATGCTTACTGTTTAATCATATTTCTGCTACTGAATGCATTTGCATGTACCTTCATATAATAAAAAATAAATTACACAACATTTCCCCTTATTGTTGGCAATAGGGTGAAATAGGGCCTCGCTCCTCCAAAATCTCAATTTACCATTTTTTTTTGTAATAGCAAGCACCCAGTCCTTCTCCGTGAATAACACTCATTTCATTTACAATCTGGACTGCAACTCCAAATAGTCCTTTTCTTTAATATTTAAAATGGTCATATTTAAAATTTTCTGATGAAGGAGGACTGTGACCTATTTAGCACAAGATGTTCTATAATATCCCTACGCTTTTTAAACTTAAAGGTTCCCTCCTTTCTCTACACTTTAATACTAACCCAAAGAGCACAAACAGCAACGTGACTGCTCCCAGATTCTGGTGCTCAGTGAAGGCTGGCAGCTGGAATATTGCAACCACGATCACAGAGAAAAGCACAGGAACCATGTACAGAGTCTGGAAGAGGTAGAGAGAGAGAGAGAGAGAGAGTGTGAGGGAGAGATCATCATGTCTTTATCTAACCTATTCAATTACCATACACTTTATTATTATTTGTGTCTATTAACAAAGGAACAATGCTAGCATTATAAATAATGAATGGAACATTACGAATACCATTTAGCATTATGCTAATGAATCATACTAAGTGGCCTGAATTACCTGTCATTCAATGTTAGCAGTTTGGATTGAAGCCTGAATTTAACTGATATTATGGTTGTTCTCTAGCATGACGTGGACTGCTCTGAGAGGATTAAATATTATTATCAAAAAACAAACAAACAATTGCATGGCCATTGTGTGTAATTGAACTATGTTGAGTACCATGTCATAGAAGAAGTTGATGGTCCAGTAGAAAGGTTCGCTTATGCCCGAGATGTGCTGGAGCCTTTTGGAGCCGCTGTGGTGCTCTTGAACCTCGTAGATGACAAAACTGGCTGTCATGATGGAGTAGCCAGTGAGGACACTAATTGCAACCAGTACATTGACCAGGCCACGCACCCTTTGAGAAACAGACACATTGGTATTACTTAATTTGTGAGGACACTTCAATGACTTGTGTAATACTGTTTCTCAGTAAAGGTACACCTATACCTAAACCTAACCTTAACCTTAACCTCAGGGACCAAATGTCATGTTCCCCCATGACTCCCAAATGAAGGCAGGCGCAATTGCAGACTTCCATATCCGATTCTTTTATTTATAAACAAAGAAAACCAAAAGGCACAAGGGCCAAAAACCAAAACTTAATACTTCACGACAAACAGAGTGAGGAGAAAAACAAACATCAGGATATACTGACGGTGGACCGACAACTAAGGTCTACCTAAACTGAACTTAAATACAATCACCCTCATTCCTGAGCATGCTGGCAGCTGAAACGAATAATTACCCAGGAGTGCTCAGGAATCCATAAACAAAACCCTTGGCGGCCACAGTCACTGTCCCCAGGTCTGACACCAAAAGGCAATCTGTCTGCTCCTTTTTTCTTTTTTTTTTTTAAAGGTTGACTTTTTTGTGAAAACCAGGGCTGTTCTTAGGCATACGCGAACTACACATCCGCGTAAGGCCCCGACCGCGAGGGGGGCCCTGGCACGGAAACACCCCCCCATCCAGAAAGACAGCGAGAGGGGGCTTGGCCCGTATGGCGTACCACACACACACACCCCCGGACCGCGTAGGGCCCCCGAGCTGCTAGGAACGGCCCTGGTAAAAACAGCATATTTTCTTGTGAGGCCAAGTAAAATGTTCCCCACTTCCACAAATTTCCCGGTATTCCTACATTTGGTCCTCACAAAAAGATAAATACACACACAAACAAACACTGTGTTTACTCAGAAGAAATAAACACCAAGCAGCAAGAAGAAAGACTGCAGAGCTACTGACAATAGATGTTGGCACCAAGTGCAATCTGGACCCTCTGCTTTTTCACACTGTTTCACAGATTTACTTCACCTGTCATGCATTCTCCCTTTCACTGATTAAGATCTCTCAAGTTGTTGTTTTTCTTGGATATGGATAGAGTCCTGGAGAGGATCTCAGCATGATGTTGACTCTTACAGGAGTCACCTGCAGGCCCAGCTCTTTTGATCTTGTCTACCTAAGCCCATGCCCACCCTCCCTTCACGCCGCTGCCCATCACTACACCTCTTCCATGAGGGCAGCTATGCTGCCAAAGGCCAGGTATGGTGAGAACCCAGAACAAATGGGAAAATCGATCTAAAGAGCAGAATCAGGCACCACACACCAGAGGTGAACATTCTGCACATTAATGCGAGCGAAGTTCTGCCCTGGTTTGTAAAAACAAACATCCTCCAACACAGGTAAGAGAAAAAACAAGAAAACAGAGCTCACATCAAGATGTGAACAATCTTATCATTCACATTTTGATGCAATCCTGAAAACAAGAATGATGAATAACAATAAATTATGTTTTTCAAGGCCTAATTTCTGCATAGCAAGTGCCACTGCACCTTTTATTTCTAAGGGTGCACACATGAACCTGTTGGGGTTGATGGAATGAGTGGAAATGAACTGAAAACTTCTGATGTACTTCATCACAAAATGAAGTTCAGATGTGGACTCATCCAAAGAATATGTCTTATTAACACGGGCTTCTATTGTTACAGTGTAGTTCAGAGGTTTGTCTTCCACTGTATCATGTAGTTCAGGGGTTTGTCTTCCACTGTATCATGATGAAACAATGTAGAAGAAGACATAAAGAGCTCAAATCAATATAAATGATCACAGTTAACAACAGAAGATATGGATCTTCCATCAATGATGCATGGCACAGATCGAGTCGAGTGAATATGGCTTTGAACAGCTCGAAGTCTGTCATCTTTCAGGAAACCAGAAACCAACAGACACCTGAAAAAGCACACTGTTTTTAAACTATTCGAAAGGGGCTCCTGTGCTTTTCTTATCTTCCAGCTGTTCTCCTTTTCCCACCTTCATCTCTCTCTCTCTCTCTCTCTTTTTCTGCCTCCTACACACCTTTCTCCTTCTCCTCAGACACCTCTCCTCACCAGGCTTTGAGCCAGCCTCATCCAAGTTGCAAAAGCGAAATAATTATGCTTTTACCCAAGCTTGGCTTCCAAATGAAGCGCAGCAGCAGTCTTTAAAGCGCAAGTGCCAAGCAAGTTCGGACGAATGAATTAACCTTTGAGCCACCTTGAGAGCGCGCACATATTATATTGGGCCAGTAATCGATAACCCAACCCAGAGGAAATTCATTTAAAACGATCAAAGAGGAGTAAATACACCAGTCAAACTGCATTACTCTGAGCGTATCAGTGGAATGCAAATGGCAGTGCACTGTTTGCATATCTTATCTAAAGCCAAGGCATTTGTCTCGCTCTCCTGATCACTGGCTTCTTTGATTTTGGGACTTGGCAGCCTCGTCCCCAAGCATTTATGATCCCTGTGAGCCAAAGAGTGACACGCTGGAGGAAATGAAAATGTCCTTACATGGCATCCTCATCTTCCACCTGGCCAGGGTAGGGATGGCTGGACAGTGAGATTGCTAGGGGGAGGGGGAAAGAAAGAAGGGGAAAAAAGAAGAATGATTTAAGAATGATTTAATGCATGCACAATTCACATTCACACAACACACGTCATGGGAGCAGGGTGGCCACTCGGATGGTCCTTCGCTGGATTTATGCTCTGTTTTGGGCCCCAGTGAGTTCACCGGCTACATTTGAATGATTGCATCTCCCTTTTCCCTTATTGACTGCTGGGCCTGTATTAATCTTGCCCCGGAGGCAGCTAGTGAATCTGAGCCACTGGGTCTGGCCTGGCAGTGCTGCTGAAATAAGGCTGGAGCCTCCGTCCTGTTCTATACACTTCACTCAAGCTCTCAGCACCACTAATTACACTTCCAGCTGCATGGTGGGGAGACTGAAGAGAAACAGTGCCCCCTGCCCCAGAACAGTGGAACTACAGCTGCTGTTGCACAACAGCCCAGTGTATTTAAGGCAAGACTGATATGGATGACTTCGCATTTGTAAACAAAGCATGAAACTGTAGGCAATATTCATGGAAATCCTCAACTTCCTAAAAAGCTCTGTCTGAGCATTTTTTATAGAAACTAAAAAAACCTGCTCTTTCACTGTTCCAACTCTTCTGCTTTTATTCATGAACAATATTAGTAATGTCTAGGATCAGTGAGAAGCTCTGGGTACGACCTGCCTCTGAAGACTTCTCCAGCCTGGTAAGTAAAAAAAGATAAAATTAGAGGGGGATTACTTCAGCTCATGCTGAGAAACAGCATGGAGGGTGGTGGGGGTGCTGCAGCACATCCAGAATTTGTTTAACTACAACTGTTATCATTACAACAAGCTGAAATGCCTCACTGTTCAATGAGCCTCTGGCGGTGTGTATAGAGACTTGTAGGCCAGTTCTGAGCCACAAGGTGATTTATTGTTCTATTATTATTATTATTTGGGTTATGTTCCAAGAGCACTCCCGAATTGTGAAAAAACGCGAATTTGTTATGTGGTTAAAAAAATGCCTAAAATGCCTATTTTTATAGTGTAAACCCTAAATATGCTCCAAAATATGCTCCCAAAACACTTTAATTTCATTTTAAACTAGAGTAATACATTACCCTTAAAGAAAATATAAAGATAAACCGATATCCGTAATGTACAGTGTACAATGAACTGCTGTCTCCCGCAGTGCTATAACGTAAATACCGATGTTACCCCTGTATAGACTGTACTGTAATTCATGCAAGCACATTTTCTTTGGTATTTGCTGTCGTTTTCTTTGATATAAGCAGGCTAAAAACAGTAATAAATTAATTTAATGTACAGTAATAAAAATACAGGGAACAAAAACGAAAAACACAAGAACACCCAGCGAAACACTTGAGTTAGCTCCACGTAGGAAACTGTTTTGATGTGGGAATTCTGGACTGCATCTGCCAGAGATGCATCACAGGGCAGCAGCCAATATACAGTTGCTTTGTACAGTTATATTTTATATGGAAGTATATAGAGTTATATTTTATACAGTTACATTTTATATGGAAATTTAGCTGAATTTATGTTAATATTTAGGTTATAAAATTTGTGAATTATATTTTTTGTAATAATTTTGCACTGCCACAAAATAAGCAACAGAGAAAATGCAGAGAATATTTGCGGTTTCCGCAAATTTACGGGGGTTTCGCAAACAATTATTAGACTTCACGGGGGATTGCTGTCATACACTCAAGTTAAAGTAAGCAGTTCTTGAAACTTACAGTCTTATTTTTGAGAACTTGTTTATATTGTGTTTATATTGCCCCAGTGAAGTACTTTGGTTTTTGTGTTGAGCAGAAAAGCTATTTCTCAGAACATCCTTGCAGTATTTTAATCGAGTAATTTATTGTAATTACTGAATAATAAGCCTTAATTGATAACTGAATGCTGTTAAAGTTTGTTTTGTTGTGCTGGTACTAGTGCAACATCTGTTTGATCTTTGCTATCTTTGTTACACTGCGCTATAATGCATTTGTGACTGACCATATTTCTTGCGCTGCTCTGCTGGGAGGTTGGAGCGCAGCATAAAGTTGCTGAGACTGTTGAGGTAGGCAGGTAAGGTGTGATGGCCTTCTGGGTTGTACCACACCTATATGGACAGAAATACATACAAGCATGTACATGAACATTGACCATTCAGTTCATAGTACTCATAAAAAAATGGATATACGCACAAACGAAAAGAATGATTGTTTTGATCAAAGGCAAGCCAAAAACAAAACCAGAACCAACTGTGGCAGTCAGCTAATCTAATTAAAATGTTACGGTTAAAATCTGCCTGTTCTATCAAAATTGCACAATGTGTCTGCTTACTAATTACACCAACACTGCACTGCAAGCCAAAGAGGATTATTCCGATTTTTTTCAAATTAATTGGTGCCTGTGATTAAGCACCAGTGCTGTGATAACCAGCTGTGTTGGTGATTACCTTAGTTAAGGTCCTGTTCTTGGGCACCTCCAGAAGGTCCATTTGGAGGTCGGTGGGAAGGGTGCTCCCGAAGGACCAGCCTCCGTACCTGGCGCACAGAAATTAGTTTCACACAAACACTTTAACCATGTAAGGTTAGAACAAACCAGTGTTCACATGGTAATTTGCCATTAATATCCAGCCTTGATTGCTGGTGCCTTCACCTCCTACCCTCACAATGCTTTGGTGATTTGTCTTTGTTAGTTTCAAAGTGACCCCAAAGACACTGCACATTTTATGTTGTATGAATAATACATGACTTGCCATAACTATTTTATGCAGAGTCTAATAAAGTATTTTTATGCATCATGCATGCTCCACTGCGGCTGACTGTGTAACATGGGAAATACCAAAAGGTCAAAGGAGCCACAGCAAAGATTTAGGCTAACCCAAATGTTTCCTCATTTGTAATTCATAATGTAATCGTTATCAAAGGGATAGTGCGATTCAACACGGCTAACTTAACACAAAGTGCATGTACATGAATAAAATAATCTAATAACAGCAAAAATGTAAGCCCAACTAGCTTTCATTTCTTCTTAGACTCATGACCTGAGCATAACATCATGCTTTAGCATTTTCATAATTATACTATAGTATAATCCACTCTGCAATGCATGTTTTAATACTAATGCATTTTTTAATACTATTCTTACATTGCTCTCACTCTGTGCATTTATATCAACTTGCCTGTTTCTGATGAAGTCATTAGCAGTGACCAGCAGGTAGTTCTCAGTGTTGATGTTGGTCAGATTGTAGACGATTTGGGATGAGGGGTTGGTTTTATAAGAGGGGTCAAATTCAGATTTCTGGCAGGTCTGGAATTGAGCAGAGGAAGGAGTGAAGGAGCAGCCAAAGGCATTGGGATTTCAAAAGAGGAAAAAATGCAGCCAGCCGTCTGCAGCTTGCTGTCACAGAACTAAAGGGAGCCAGCACTATTTGGGGACAGCGTAAGAGCACAAACACTGCTCCAGTCAGAATGTGCCTCAGGCTGTTTCCATTGTCATGTACATCCTGACTGCTGAAAGATTCTCTTTTTGACACGTTTTCACATTTCGGTCTCATTTCTTTACATCCCATCCTTCTTGAACTGAATTACAATTGATGCATTAGAATAAAGCAACACATAATAAGTGAATACATTAAACAGAAATGAAAAAAGGTGTCACAAGTAAATAAGAAGAAGTGATGTAATGACACATTGAAAGTCTGCAAGTATGAAATCCTGTGGAGAAGCAGTTTCCAGTTTCAGTCCTAGAGGGCCTGAGAGCAGCAGTTTAGTCATTGCCCTTTTCAAGCACGCCTATTAAACCCACTGTATGAGGATGGGTGGTATGAACTGATATATGTATCATGATAGTGAAAGTGAAGGTGAACATTCTGTCATACGTGAACATTCTGTCATACGTGTCATACCATAGCACACAGTGTGAACAGTGTGAAATTCTTCCTCTGCATTTAACCCATTCACCAAGTGAAGCAGCGGGCAGCCAGGAACACAGCGCCCAGGGAGAGTACCTTGCTCAAGGGTACCTCAGTGGTGCCACTAGCAGTAGTGGGATTCAAACCCATGACCTTCTGATCACAGGGGCAACTCCCTAACCAACTCACTAGACCAGCAGTCCCTAACCTTTTTTGCGCCACGGAGCAGTTTCATGTAAAACAATATTTTCACAGACCAGTAGAGTGCGTAAAAATACAACTCACCAATCCACTGAATTAGTGGGAGCCCTGCGCTTGTTTCCCTCCTACGAGCTTGGGGACCTCTGCACTAGACCACCAGCTGCCCCAGACACAGTAGTTTTGCTGGGGCTTATACAGTCCAGTATATAACAGCTCTGTCATCAGAAACTGCAGGATGGTTAATGCAAACTGTGTATCACCAGATGGTCTGCAGCCTGTGACTGCACATCATCAACACGTACACAGCAGAAGAATGTCAAATGAGTTTTTGGGTTGTCTTTTTAGACGTATGGCCAACCATTCCACAATACTAGATTTCAGATTTCACAATACTGCAAATTCTGTGTATAATCAAATTCAAAGATGTATCTTGGTGAGACTGTAAAGGGGACAAAAGCACCACACAATATTCACATTTAAGCTAGAGAAGCTCTCTGTGCCACGCTGCCATAACAAAAGGCTTATCGCATACCTGTAACAAAAATCTGTTACATGAATCAGATAGTCTTTTGTATTATCTATCTCACATGTGTCCCATCCAGGAGTGACACTAGCTTGCATAGAGATGAAAAGTATAGATAGAGATTTATCTTTGGCAGAGTGATTGATACGGTGCCACCCTTGTTAAAGATGAACAAAAAATGTCTTTGTCGTTTATCGGCTTGATCTTTGCAGCGACCAGTCAAAGGCTACTGTGACAATATGAATATTATTTTAGAATTGACATAATACACAATTCACCAAAAGAACATCCTGTTCGAATGGACATTGAATGGATTTAGTCCCACAGTCATGTTCAAAACCCTGGTAGATCCCATCACTTGTTCCATCGCTTGTTTTTAAAAACCCATTTTTACTCTCTGGCTTTCGATCCAGTGAGTTGTGGCGAATGGGACTCATTCTTTCTTTTCTTTTTTTGTCTCTCTTCTGTTTGATTATTCTTTTGCTTTTATTTGTTCTTGTGTTTTATGTTTCTTTTTGGTTGGCTTTATATTTGTATTTGTTATATGATGTACAGCACTTTGGTCAGCCAAGTGCTTTATAAATAAATTGGTATGGTATCCCATGTACTGCCCTCTTGTGGCTCTGCATGTGAATGACAAAGTAAGAAGGTGAATGCTGTTGCCTTTTATGTTTTTGGTCTGAGCATCCCAGGCTCCTTGTGAAAAGTTGTGTGTGTTTAAAACGGCCAAAGGCAACATCTGCAGCTCCTCCTCGAGACGCTGGCTCCCAGGGAAAGAGTTAACTCAAGGATGTGAATTGTCCCTGTCGGGGCCACGGCTGAAATTTATCACTGCCAGCGCCTGTGTGCAAATTTTGTGATGGCGGCAGTGCATTGTTAACAGTGATTGTCATCTAATTAAATCGTGGCTCGTCACAAGAGATGCTTTTTATGCTGAGATAAGCATTGGGAGTCTACTCAAGCCTTCCCAAGATCAATAAAGATGTTCCCTTCTGGATTACGAATTGTCTGAGGGTTACGTGGGGCATTGGAATTAATTAGGAAAGAATTCTTATAACACCCCACCATCCCCATCCCCCAACTTTCTTACCAGAAAAAAAAGAAGGGGGGGGGGGCTTTAGTGGTGCAGAAGCTTTTAAATGGTTTGATATCATCTTTCACTCTACTTTCATGTTAATTCTTTTAAGGACGTCTCATCTGTCTTCTAAGCAAATTAAAGCGTTAAAAAGTGAAACCAATTTAAGGCTGCAATTATGCAGCCTGCCTTGTGTTGTGTGCCAAATAAAGGCATAAAGGCTGATACCCCACTCTCTGCGCAGAACGGACAGATAGAAATCCTGAAAAACAGCCAAGCTCTGCGGTTGTGCACTGTAATGGTACCTGTATTATGAGTTGTAGCTTTTGTTTTACATGGGTCTCTATATATTACTAAATATTAGGCCTTGATTGTAGGCATCTGACTTATAAGTTCTCACCTTCTTTGTGTAACTAACCTTCATTTTTCATCACACTTCTTCACTAAATGCTACTATATTATCATTTACATCTCATACATGAACATTAACCTGTAACAAAATCTTTTTTTTTTTTTTCGTTATCGACCGCTCATCCCTGCGCTTCGAGAGTGTGAGTTTCCCATTAATCAACAGACCAGTGAGGAGGATAAACAACAGTGACATTTCTGAAACCCCGCAGAGTGAAAAACAAAAGTTTAGCTGTGTGCGGCTGTATCGACAGGTTTAGTGCTCATGGGCAGGGCGAACCTTCACCTGACTGAGCGATTCCTCCGCGCTTCTTAATAGGCTCAGTCTCATTGACTCACACGTGATGGGAGGTTGTTCTCTTCAGTCTGGTTCACCTTCCTCCCGGTGAGAGCCGCAGCTTGAGTCACCCGGAGGTGCCCTGCTTATGCATTAAAGGAGTTGTTGGGGGGGCTCCAGCCCAAAGGCTAACAAGTATTGGAAGCATATAAGGATATAAGGGGCCACTTTACTTTACCTTACTTATATATCCAACCAATTAACGTCAGTTAAACTGCATGTCTAAAACACCACAAACTTCGCTCAAAGTAAGATGAGTTGTTAAATATAAGTAAAGTGGCACCTTATAGTAACATGTGAACACACCACAGCGTGAACAATGTGAAATTCTTTCTCTGCATTTAACCCATTCACCAAGTGAAGCAGTGGGCTGCCACCCGAGGGACAGTTTGTAGGGAAGGTACCTTGCTCAAGGGTACCTCAGTGATGACACTAGCGTTGGGATAGCATAGGTTAGTGCTTGGATTCGAACCTACAACCTTCTGATTGCAGGGGCAACGCCCGAACCACTAACCAGTCACCCTAACCAGGTTTTCGTATTCTACCACAGTGTTTCCCAAGCCCTGAGGGCCCCCATGCCCTGCACATTTCACTGTTTTCCCTGCTTTTACACATCAACGTAAGCCCGGTAACGTGTTGCTGATTAGCTGATTAGTGCATTGGGAGCAGAGAAGTCTAAAATTTGCAGAGCAGAGGAGCTTCGGTTGGGAACCACTGTTGGGAACACAGCTGCCCTAGCACATGACGAGCTTGTTAATTAGCTAATGAGTTAAATGAGGTGTGTCGTATAAGGAAAATAAAAAAATTGGAATAGTGTGGTGTCACCAGCCTAGATTTTTATGAAAGTGAACAAAAATGCAATGCACAGCAGAAGCAACCATCTTGAACAATCAAGGGGGAACTTGTGTAACTTTTTTGCAAAAAAGTGAATCTCAAAATTAACAAACACTGCTAATTATAGTGTGTGCCAGTTTTGCCATCAACATTATTGAAATGCTAATAATCTTAATGATCTAGTCCTGATTATTTTAGCTGTAGTAAAAAAAACGGCAGTGTAAAGACTGTATTTTACAGTGTACTAAGTTGACATTATGAGGCTGTATCTGTTAACTGAATTAGCAGATCCTCAGTATGGCTGAATCTTTTACCAATTAATATTATTACCCATTGATTTACCCACATGCACAAGTAGGACTTAAAGGCTTAAAGGCTTTTTAAACAGGGCTCCAAGCCTAGAATGTAAAAATTGGTATTTGAACAGTTAACAGAACAAAAATACATGTTTCTCATTTTGTTGATTTATTATTTGAATCTAAGTAAACTAAACAACGATTTCAATGTTTTCTGACAGTATGCTTAATTTAAACTTTAGACTGTTCGAATGAGTTGATAATAAATCATGGTAGGAAAGCGTACAGAGGTACAAAGCACTGTAATACCTGGCCAGCTAACATAAATTATAGTGTCTGGGTTCATTTGCAGAAGGACAATCCTGAAAACAAATGAAACAGTTCTGGACTTGATCCATTCCAGAGCAGGTTATTTCCAAATATTTCAACATTCAGTGGTCAAAAATATATCAACGCAGTGACTGTAAGATATTAAAGTATACACAAGTTTTGCTGTTTGTGAGAGAAATCCTTTGATCCTTTGGATTTCAAAACTGCAGTGAACGCAGATTGAACCTTATAATCCTAAGCCGATGATGTTATCATGTTACCAGCTGCACAATCATTCAGGTAATATGAGCATAATTATTCTTTGTACAAGCAAAGGTGGGTTCTTCATATTTACACAGACAGAGAGCGTGGTCAGATTGTATAGCGCTGGCTGCCTCAGTGAACTGAACACGGCGCGTGAGAGGCGGATGATGAGAGCAGAGTAAAGAAGAGTGCAGAATTGAGGCAGATGTGTCCACCCCGTGCACCGAGATCCAAACCCCTCCTACTCTTTCAAAACCTTGCACCCCTTCCACCGGCCTTCTGAAAACACAGGACAATGGAAAGACCCTGGAAAGGAAAAAAAGAGCAAAAAGCGATTACAAACCTGACGTCTTCAGCCGCAGAAGCTATGGAGAGAGCAGCGGTGGCTGGAGGTTAAATCTATTTTCACGCCCTGTTCCTATTTCACACTTTAATGGCATTTTAATGTGACTGTCACTCCGTAGCACAGTTCATGCCAGGCAGGTGTGGAGTCTTTTATGGGGTGGGGGGTTGTGGAGCGAGGGGTAAAAATCCTCAGCCAAGGCCGGCGCCTCGTTCAATGAGCAGGCAACACCTCATTTCCCACTTAAAACGTCCATCTCCCCCAGGAGAGAGAGAGACGGAGAATGGGAGAGAGAGAGAGAGAGAGAGAGAGAGGAAGAGAGAGAGAAATAGAGAGAGAGAGAGAGACAGAGAGAGAGAGAGGGAGAGAGAGAGAGAGAGAGAGA